>JAQPPZ010004102.1:0-93852 GCA_028583015.1 Wollemia nobilis
ATGTTATTATTATGTTAGTAAATTAACACTAGCATTAGAAAGCAATAATAATATGGAATTAATGAGACAAGTGAATGTTTTAATTACTAAATGCTTGTCTTGTTTAATTATTATTGAATAGAGTGTTAATAATGATATTTACATTGTTAATACTTGAGATCCTTAAGTATTTTTTTGTGTGGAAAACATCCTAGAAGGGATGCCACTTTCGGGTAAGAACTAAGGAGGCAAGGGTTTCCCTTCCACCAAAATCGCCCAAGACTCGCACCTGGCCTACCACCTTTGACATACTCAAGGAGAAAACCTGAAGCAACAAAAAAATAATAACACACAAACACAAACACACAAAAAGATTAAAAAAACATGCTCATTGAGTGTGTCGAAGAGAAAAAGCGCAACCAAACACACACACAATAAGGTTAAAAAAAACACAACATGAACCACACAAAAAAATATAAAAACAACATAACAAAACACAAACATAACAAAAAACAACAGACTGCTACAAAGACAACCAAAAAAATAAGAAAAACAAAAACAACAAAAACCTAAAAATAAAAATTAAACAAAAAAAACAACCAACAATAGACAACAAACAAAAACAAAAACATAGAAAACACTCACACACCAAAACACAAAAACACCAATTAACACAAACATATAGAAACACAAGAGCAAGAACAACAACAAAAAACACAAAACAACAAAAACACAAGAACAACAAAAAACAACACAAAAAACACAAAAACAAAACAAAAAACACACACACACACCTCAAAAAACTAAACAAAAAAAGAAAAAAAAATTGAACACAACAATGACCTTTCTAGACCAAAAGACTATTAAGGAAAAACTAGGGAACTAAAATACCCTGACTGAACCAAAGAGAAGCAAAATTTAAGCAAGAAGAAACTAGGTACCTCCATAACTAGAGCCATCCAAAGAAATGATAGAAAGAAGAGCTTCCCTTATTTGCAAAGCCCACCATCTAGGAGGGTGGTCATAGCAAGTAAGATCACCTTTGTCCAAATCCCAATTAGCTAAAGTATCAGCAATCTTGTTTTAATTTTTGACCACGTGATTGTAATCAACTTTCAAAAATCCCATTTGGATTAACTGAATCTTCTCAATAATTCTTTTTATTCTCCAATCAACCTTATGATTCTTAGGAGCCTTCAAAATATTAATCATAAGTTGAGAGTTAGGCTCAACTAGGACCTTTTCCCATCCAACCTTAGTAGCCTCTTGAAGGTCTCTAAGGATACCATACCCCTCAGCAAGGTTATTGGATATAATACCCAAATTCTCAGCAAAAGTAAAAACCAGGGAGCCATCTAAAAGTCTACCAATTCCTCTTGCACTAGATTTTTCAGGGTTCTCTCTAGAGGCTCCATCAATATTGACTTTTCCAAAATCCATAGGAGGAGATTGCCAATTCCTTGTTCTATCCATCTTGCAATTACTCACATTCCCTTTAAGTTGGTTTCCCTTAGAAGATTTAATCTTCAATATTTGCATCACTTGATCCCATCTTTTATGGGATTTTTGAGGGTGATTAAGGAGCTTTTGGACTGATTCAACTAAGTTGGCAATGGTCTTTTGCCAGATATAGTGAATATCCTTCCTTTCTTGATTAAAAATTTGGTTATTCCTTTCATTCTAGATTTTCCAAAGAAGAATAGTAGAACCCATCCAAACTAACTATCTAATAAAATGATCAACACCCTCTTGTTTAGGCTAATCCCTCCAAATTTGTTCAAAAGTAAAAAAATTGGACCATTGTAAGCCAAGTAAAGTGGTCATTCTCCTCCATAGCTCAGAGGCTAAAGTACACTCAATAAAAATATGGTTGAGATTTTCCATATTCTCTTCATACATTTCACATCTAAAAGGGCCATGAAAACCATGCTTCATAAGATGCTCCCTAGTAAGCACCCTGTGACGCAATAAAAGCCAAGTAAATAACCTCACCTTAGGCCAAAGCGTTTGAACCCACAACTGATAAAATATGTTAGATGATTGGTTGGGATTATTATGGCATAAGGTCAAATAACCTTGAGCAACTGAATACTCACCCTTAGTAGTGTTGTTCCATCCAAAACAATCTTTATCATAGGACCAAGAGAGAGATCTCATATGAAGGATGCATTGGATGTCTTGTCTTTGTATTTCTAGGATTTGAATAGGCCAATCCTCAATAGGGATCCAATATCTACCAACCTCTGAATTACCAGTATGGTATCGATAGTAATTAGCCACCTTTATCCAGTTAGCTCGGTGAAGCTCCTCCATCCAAGACCTCCAATCGGGAAACTAAGTTATAAAAGGCTTGTGACCATCCCAAGAATCTATCCAAAAATTTTCCTATTGACCATTAGAAATGATCCAAAATATATTTTTCTTTATCAAATCCTCAACAGTCTTAAGAACTTCTAAAATGGGAGAACCTTTGGAAGGCAATTGATAGCGAACAAGGTCTTTTGGAATTTTGCTCTCAGCATATTTAGCACATAGATTTTTGGCCCATAGAGCATTGGGGTTATGCAAAATCCTCCAATATAATTTAGTAGCTAAAGCTTTGTTTTTATTAATGGCGGACCGAAATCCTAACCTCCCTTCATTCTTAGGAAGACATAAAGTATCCCATTTCTCCAAGGCTCATTTTCTTTTCTCCTTAGTACCACTTCAGATGAACCGATGACTGATTTGATACAGTTCTCGAAGAACAACCTTTGGTATATTCAACATGGTAGAAACATAAATAGGAATAGCTTGAAGGAATGATTTTACCAAGATGATTCTACCCCTAGAAGAAAGCCACCTATTAGTCTACTTTCCAATTTTCTTCTTGACTTTGTCCAACAACCAATTCCAATTTTTTTTTTGTCTTTGAATATTTATGGGAATACCTAAATAAGTGATCATAAGGGAGGTCTTCTTATATCTTAATTTATCCAAGACCATGGATTCTTTTCTGGTAGAGTAGTGAAATAAAATGACTATACATTTGTATTTATTGATAAATTGCTTGGTAGCCTTAGAAAAATAGCTAATGATTTGCTCAATATTAGAAGCTTCCTTAACTGTAACTTTACCTAAAAGAGTAGAGTCATCAACAAATTTAATATGAGAGATAGATCTAGCTCCATGATCAATGGTAACTCCCTCAAGGATTTTTTTTTCTCTCTTTTTGGTTATAGTCCTACCTAAGCATTCAGCAAGAATGATGAATAAATAAGGGGATAGGGGATCACCTTGCCTAATACCTCTAGAAGTTGGGAACAACTTAGAAGGTTTGTCATTGATAAGAACTAAGTAGGAAACTGAAGAGATACATCCCATAATCCAATCCATCCAATCCTGAGAGAAACCAAATTGCCTTAAAACTTTGATAAGGAAGTGCCAATCCACTCTGTCATAAGCTTTGGATAATTCTAACTAAATAAACATGGAAGGAGACTTTTCCATATCCATGGAATGGATGGCTTCCTAAGCAAGAACTATCTCATCCAATATTTGAAACCCTTCTACATAACCCCCTTGTTTAGGGGAAATAATCTTATGCAAAAGAGGCTTCAACCTTTCTACCATGATCTTAGTAATGATTTTGAGAAGAACGTTACAGAAATAAATAGGTCTAAAATTTGATATATGATCATCCTCTTGAGCTTTTGGAACAAGAGTAATACAATTTTTATGGATAACCTTCAAAATTTCTTTGGCTTTCCTGGCTTCTTCCACCACTTCTAATAAATCAGCATGAAGGATATCCCAGAACTCTTGGTAGAATTCAATGGGAAAACCATCAGGACCTGGGGTTTTCTATTTTTGCATTTTAAAAACTACCTATTGAAGATCATTGATAGTAACAAGAGAAATCAAAATAGAGTTATCCTCAAAAGTGATAATATAAGGGATTGTTTGAAGAACATGTTTTTGAGAAGCCAAGTCAAGAGTCAAGAGAATTAGCAAAAAAAATATTAGAAAAGTAATTGACATCTCTAGATAGCCTTAAGTATTAATGTTAATAATTTGTGAAGGGATATAGATGTGCAAATAAGATATTATTCTTATTAGATGCATAGGAACCTGATATCAGTGATCATAGTGATGAAGAGAGTGACACAGTTGAAGCACCAACTCAATAGGAAGAGGAAACCCAAGAACCTCAAGCAAAAAATTTCATTCATGCTCTTGTTAGGGTTACCACTCCACAAACCATGAAAGTTGTGGGTTTTTCAAAGGCCAACGCCTTACTATTCTTATTTATTCAAGCAATACACACAAATTTATTGATCCTCAAGTTGCTAGGCAGGACAATTGCTATATACACACATGCAATTCATTTGAATTCATGGTGGCAAATGGAGGCATTTTACCTTGTAAAGGTAAATGTTGCAATGTTAAAATAAATATGGGGTATTATGAAGTTAAGAAAGACATGTTTGCCCTTCAATTGGGAGGATGTGACATTGTGTTGGGATCCCAATGGTTGAGCACCTTGGGAATTATCTCTTGAAACTTCGTAGAACTATGGATGCAGTTTTTACAACATGGACAAACACACACCCTCCAAGGTGCCAAAATAGGTCCTTCCCAAATTATCAGTTCCAATCGTATAGAGAAATCTTTGAAAAAGTCATCATGCGGGTTCATTGTACAAATATTTTCAATTCAACCAAGCACTTCCACAGTGGATCAAATTCCAGTAGATTTGCAACTTGTTCTGACCAAGCACAATGGTATTTTTTCAGAACCAACTATCATGTCGCCTCATCGCTCACATGACCATGCTATTCCACTACTACCAAGTAATGCACCATCCAAAATCATATCATATCAGTATCCTCATGATCTTAAGTCTGAAATTGAGTAGATGGTACAAGAATTTCTCAAATCTGGTGGCATTCGACCTAGTACCAGCCCTTACTCTTCTCTAGTTTTACTAGTTTGCAAGAAATATGGCTCATAGAAATTGTGTATAGACTACCATGAGCTTAACAAAATTACCATCAAGGATAAATTACCCATTCTAGTAGTAGATGAATTTTTGGATGAATTACATGGAGCTATGTACTTCTCCAAGTTAGACCTTCGTTATGGCTACCATAAAATCAGGCTCAAGGATGAGGATATTTCCAAAACTACATTTTGTACTCATGAAGGTCACTATGAGCTCTTGGTAATACTATTTGGTCTAACAAATGCTCCTTCCACATTTCAGATCCTGATGAACAACATATTTTGCCCTCTCCTGTGGAAGTTCATCCTAGTTTTCTTTGATGATATCTTGGTTTATAGTTGCTCGTGGGAGGAACACCTTATCCATGTGGATCAAACATTACAATTTTTGGCACAACATCAACTTTTTGCTAAGTGGTCCAAGTGTTCCTTTGGTCTAATTAAAGTGGAGTATCTATGATACATTATCTCCAAAGATGGTGTCAAGGTCGACCCCAAGAAGATTAAAGCAGTTCAGGACTGGCCAAAACCTCGCACTCTCAAGGGACTTCGAGGATTCTTAGGGCTTACAGGTTACTACCGAAAATTTGTTTGTAATTATGGTAAAATAGCAACCTCCCTAACATCCATGTTAAAGAATGACTCTTTTACTTGGATAGGGCCTGGTGACCAAACCTTCCTCGAATTGAAGCATGCTATGACCACAACACCAGTTTTAGTTATGCCAAATTTTTCCAAGCCTTTCGTCATTGAAAGTGATGCTTCTAGTCATGGCATCAGGGTAGTGTTGATGTAGGAAGGGAGACCCTTGGCTTTCACTAGTAAGGTACTCTTTGATCGTAACTTGGGAATATATACATATACCAAGGAGATGTTGGCAATATTACATGTTGTAACCCATTGACGACCATATCTCATTGGGCATCATTTCTCCATTAAAATAGACCATCAAAGTCTCAAATACTTCTTGGAAAAACGGGTTGCTACCCTAGAACAACAAAAATGGGTTTCTAAACTCATGGGATATGATTACGATATCACTTATAAGAAGGGCAAATAGAATCTTGTGGCTAATGCTTTTTCTCACCAATTTGAGGCCCTTTGTATTTTATGTGCCATTTCCTCACCGGTTCCTCAATGGATAGATTCCTTATGATAAGAGGTACTTCAGGATGCATATTTGCAAGCTTTGATGGTCTCGCTCTGTTATAATCCTACTTAATTCCCATGCTACAATTGGGATGGACATGACTTGTGTTATCTCCAACGCCTTGTTCTTCCTCGCACGTCCCCACTCCATGAGCTTTTCATGAAGGAACTACATACTTCTCCCTCTGCAGGCCATTCAAGATTTCTTAAAACATATGAACACCTCAAGAACACATTCTTTTGGAAAGGTATGAAATAGGACATCCGTGATTTTATAGCAACTTGTGATACCTACCAATAGATGAAAGGTGAAACGGTATGTTCTCTGGGTACTCTTCAACCCTTGCCCATTCCAGATCAGGTTTGGAATGATATTTCCATAGATTTTATAGAAGGTTTACATAAATATGGTGATAATTCTATTATTCTCATGGTAGTGGATCACCTTTTGAAGTATGCTCATTTGTGTTCCCTTGGCCATCCTTACATAGCCTCCACCGTTGTCTAAATATTTCTCGATTCTATTTTTTGCCTTCATGGTATGTCCACCTCCATTGTGTCTGATCCAGACCCAACTTTCACTAGTCATTTTTGGCAAGAATTTTTTAAGTTATAGGGAACTCAGCTCAAAATTATTTCAGCTTACCATCCATAAATGGATGGTCAAGCTGAGATTGTCAACAAATGTTTGGAGATCTATCTTTGTTTCTTTGCATCTGATCATCCTACTCAATGGATGAAGTGGCTTCCTTTGTTCGAATGGTGGTACAACATTTCCTATCATACAACAACCAAACTCACCCCTTTTGATGTCATTTATGGGCGCCCTCCACTCACACCTTCTTCATATATCCCAAGCAGCTCTAAGGTCTAGGCAGTCGACACTACTCTCAGCCAACATATCGATGTTCTTAGCCAGCTGAAGTAGAATTTAGACATGGCACAGAATTGGATGTGCCAATAGGTTGACCAACATCGTTCTAAGCATAGCTTTGATGTGGGTGATATGGTCTTCCTTTGCTTGCAACCGTACAAATAATCATCTCTACAACTCCTTCGATGCTAGAAACTTGTAAAATTCTATGGACCCTACAAAGTTCTTCAACGAATTGGTTCCATTGCTTACAAATTGACTCTTTCGCCCACCTCCAAGCTCCATACTATTTTCCATGTTTCCTCTCTCAAAAAAGTTATGGGTACAGAGGTACAAGTTCAGTCAGCATTACCATAATTGGATGAAGAATCAATATTACTTGAAGCTGAACAATTATTGTATCGTCGAACCCGCACTCTCCGCAACTGTACCATAATATAAGTTCTTGTTCAATGGTGCGAGCTCTAGCCAAAATATGTCGCATGGGAGTCTCTCCATCAACTCTAGCACCAGTTCCCTCATTTTCAACTTTGAGGACAAATCTTTCCGAAGGAGGACATGTTAGGATCTTATCCTAACGTCATTTTGTAATTCTCATTTACTTATGTAATGACCCACTTCCAATGTGGGGGATCCCATTATGATATTATTTTGTAATACTTTGTAATGTATGTGTCAAGTATGGAGCTTAACTAAGTGTCTCCATCTCATGTAATCATTTTTATCAAGATTGTAACCGATGGTAGGTAGGAGATTCTAGCTTGAGTGGCATTTTGCATGTAAGTCAACTCTTGAGCCTTTAGGTAGGGTTGCATAAAGTTTTTCTTTAAAATATACAAAGCCATGTACGAATTCATCCTTTTGCAAGCTAATGAAATATTAAAGGAGGTCGCCCCCTCGAAGAGGCCTGCGATTCTATGTTATTGTGAGATTGTTCCATTTCTGCATTTAATTTTTGCATAGTGTTATTGAGTTATTTTATGTATTTGAGTTATTTTTCAGTATTTTGTGTGAGTGTGCTTATTTTTAATAGTGAATTCTTAATATAGTGTGTTGCCCTAGGGTGTTTTGGTGTTGTTTGTTAAGAAGAAGGATGGTTCCTTGATATTATGTATTGACTAAAAATTGTTGAATAAGGTGACCATCAAGAATAAGTACCTCTTACCAAGAATTGATATTTTTGATCAAATAAAGGATGCCAATATTTTCTCAAAAAATGACCTAATATTAGGATATCATTAGTTTAGAATTCATGAGGAGGATACTCATAAATTAATCTTCAAGACTAGATATGTGCACTATGCATTCACAGTTCTACCATTTGGGTTGACAAATGCACCAACAAACTTCATGAACCTGATGAACAGTGTCTTCAGGAAATATCTGGATCTTTTTATTTTGACATTTTTGGATGCTATCTTAATATATTCCAGCACCAAAGAAGAACGTGACCAACATTTTAGGTTGGTACTAGAGGTGTTGAGGAAGAATTAACTTTATGAAAAATTTTCAAAATGTGAATTGTATGATTCACAAGTACAATATTTAGGGTATATTATATCTACAGAAGGGATCATTGTTGATCCAAAGAATATTGAAGCCATATTAAGTTGGCTTGCACCTACGAATGTATCTAAAGTTAGAATTTTCATGGGAATAACTTATTATTATAGGCAAATTGTGAAAGACTACTCAAGAATTGTCTAGTCTATTACCAACCTTCAAAAAAAAGAAAGAGCTCAAATGGATGAAAAAACATGAGGCCATCTTTGAAACTCTAAAGAATAAGCTGATTACAACACCAATTCTCAATATACCCGATCCTTTTGGGAATTTTATAGTATTTATATATGCTTTTTTAGAAGTATTAAGAGGAGTGTTATCCCAAAAATATGCTACAATAGCATATGAATCCAAAAAACTTAATAAGCATGAGTTGAACTATGGTACACATGTCTTGGAGATAGCAACGGTTGTCCATGCTCTTAAGGTCTAGAGGTACTATTTAGTAGGAAAACCTTTCAATCTAAGGACAGATCACCAAAGCCTAAGGTATATATTTACCCAACCAATGTTGAATACAAGGCAAATAAGGTGGATAGAGTTTATAACTGAGTATGACTTTGATATAGAGTATATCAAAGGAAAGGAAAATAAGGTTGTTGACACCTTAAGTAGGAGGTATATAACAACATTAACCCAAATTCATGTAGACTTGATTGAAAAAATAAAGGAAATGTAGTTATAGGACCAGTATTGCATTGAAATCCAAGTTAAAGTTGAGGCAAATCCTAAGGAAAATGAGGATTTTAACATAAAATATGGGCTTTTATGTTTCAAATATAGGGTTGTTATACCCAATACCGGGTTATTAAAAAAAATTTTTATGGGGGGAAAAAATTTTTTCCCATTTTCCCCTCCCCCAGGAGGTGCAAAGAAAAAAAAAAAAAAAAAAAAAGTGGAAAAGGGGCGGAAAAAAAAAAAAGAACATAGTATCATTGCTAGATGTTTGGAATGCCATAAAGTAAATGTAGAATAACAACATCTAGAAAAAAACTTTGCCCGCATGATATGCCTACTTAGAAGTGCTAGATCATTTCCATGGATTTTATTGTGGGTTTACCTAAAATAAGGTACCAACATGATGCAATATTTGTGGTGGTAGACAAGTTGACTAAGGTTGCACATTTCATACCAAGGAACATCAAGGATGCACAAACAATTTGGTTACATGGTTTTCATGAGGTAATCACATTAGATAGAGACTCCAAATTTATGTTGGAATTTTATCAAGCTCTTTATCATGCATTGAGCACTAAATTGAATATCAATTCTATTGACCATACAAAAATAGATGGGCTAATCCATTGGATCATTCACAAGGTAGTCTAGTGGTGAGGTTTAGGAATCTAAATTGTGGATTGGTATGGGATAATCCATCGAATCATTCACAAGATAGTATAGTGGTGGCACCTTGTGATGAGGTAAGCATGACAATGATCATTACCAGGTGAGTGGTAATGGTCTTAGTTATCTCATGGTGAAATGAAGCTAACTAATCACTAAGGCATCACACCAAGATAATCCTACATAGATGGACTTATGTAGGGTTAGGGAATAGGCATCACATTTAAGTATTATGGACCTTAAAGGGTAATCCCTACATTGTGGTCAAGTCCTATACAGGTGAGTGTATGGGAAAAATGGGAGGACCACTGATGACGTATTATCTAAATGGTGAGGTTTAGAAAATTGAACCCCAAAAGTATAAGAAGTTGGCCACTCTTGTCCACTTGAGTGTAATCTGTAGTGATAATGAGCTCAAAAGTGGTTGTCTTTATACTGATGAAAATATTGGATCTTATTTGTGAGTTAATCCTTGTAAAAAAAATCTCTCTCTTCGATCGAGTTTGTGGGTCATTATAGCTAGCAAATGCCCTATTTTATGAATGGCTTCATAAGAGGTTCTAATTGGATTCCAACATGTTAGAATTCCCTCTACTAATCCTTCTAAATCCACAACCTCCCATTCACATCTTACCCATGGTGCTTTCATAATTTTGGATACTTCTTCATTTGTCATTTTAGTTTCTTAGATACAAAGAATACCAAGTTTTTTACTTAAACAAAGGTCATTGATCCTCTACTTTGAGGGGGAATTAAGACCCTTTTTTTTTGTTTGTGGAAAACACCCCAAATGGGATGTCACTTTTGGATAAGTCCCAAGAAGGCAGAGGTATCTATTCTACCAAAAATACCCAAGGCTTCCACCTAACCTGCCCCCTTCGGCACACTCAACGAGCATGCCTAAAACAACAAAAATAATAACAAACAAACACAAAACACAAACAAACACAAAAAACACAACATCAAAAAACAAAGACAATAAAACAAACCAAAAAACAAACAAACAAAAACAACATAAAAGCATAAAAATAACAAAAAACTCCAAAAATAATAAATAAATAAATAAAATAAAATAAAAATAACAACAAAACACAAAACACATAAGAAAACCATAAAAACAACAAAACAACACACAAACACTTAAAAAAACCAAAAACACAAAACCCAAAAAACAAAAACATGAAAACAATAAAAAACACAAAAAACAACTAAAACAAAACAGTACAAAAAAACACACACCCCTCGAAAAACTTAAAAAAAAAAAAAAACAAAAAAATAAAACACAACTACAACCTTTCTAGGCCAAAAGACTATTAAGGCAAGATTCAACAAAGGAAACATAGGAAAGATATGTCTAATATAGGGAACTAAAATCCTTGACTAAACCAAAGAGAAGCAAAAACAAAGAAAAAAGGAACTAGGTACCTCTAGTACTGGAGCCTTCCAAAGAAAGGATAAAAAGTAGATCTTCCCTTAGTTGAGAAGCCCACCATCTGGGAGGGTGTTCATAGCAAGTAAGATCACCTTTGTCCAGTGCCCAATTAGCTAAAGCATCAACACTCCTCTTATGTTATCTGACCACATGATTGTAATCCACTTTCAAAAAGCCCATTTGTATTAATTGAATCTTTTCAACAATTATGTTTATTCTCCAATCAACCTTATGATTCTTAGAAGTCTTCAGAAGATTAATCATGAAGCTTGGTATGGTATCGATACTAATTAGTCACCTTTATCCAATTAGCTCGGTGAAGCTCCTCCATCCAAGGCCTTTAATCAGGAAACTGAGTTATCAAAGGCTAGTGACCATCCCAAGAATCTATCCAAAAATATTCCTACTTACCATTATGAATGATCCAAAATAACTTTTTCTTAATCAAATCCTCACCAATCTTAAAAACTACTAAAATGGGAGAACCTTTGGTAGGCAATTGATAGCAAACAAGATCTTTAGGATATTTGTTCTCAACATATTTAGCACGGAGATTATTGGCCCAAAGGGCATTGGGGTTATGTAAAATCCTCCAATACAATTTAGCAGCTAAAGCTTTGTTGTTATTAATAGAAGATAAAAATCCTAACCCCACTTCATTCTTAGGAAGACATAAAGTGTCCCATTTCACCAAGGTCCATTTTCTTTTCTCTTTAATACCACTCCAAAGAAACCGATGATTAATTTGATCCAATTCTCGAAGAACAACCTTTGGGATATTCAACACGATAGAAACATAAATAGGTATAGCTTGAAGAACAGACTTTACCAAGGTAATTCTACCCCCCAAAAAAACCACCTATTGGTCCACTTTCCAATTTTCTTCTTAACTTTCTCCAACCACCAATTTCAATATTTATTTTTCTGTCTTTGAGTATTGATAGGGATGCCTAAATAAGTGATCAGAAGGGAGGTCTTCTTATATCTTAATTTATCCAAGACCATGGATTCTTGTATGGTAGAGCAGTGAAAGAAAATGACTTTAGACTTGTCTTCATTGATCAATTTCTTGGTAGCCTTATAAAAACAACTAATTATTTGCTTAATTTTAGAAGCTTCCTTAATTGTAGCTTTACCTAACAGAGTAGAGTCATCAACAAATTGAAGATGAGAGATATACCTCCATGAGCAATGGTAACTCCCTCAAGGGTTTTTTGGTTATAGTCATATCCAAGCATTTAGCAAGAATGATGAATAAATAAGGGGAGAGGGGGTCACCTTGCCTAATACCTCTAGAATCTGGGAATAATTGTGAAGGCCTGCCATTAATAAGAACTAATTAGGATACTGAAGAGATACAATCCATAATCTAGTTCATCCAATCTTGAGAGAAACCAAATTTCCTCAAAACTTTGATAAGAAAGTATCAATCCACTTTGCTATAAGCTTTGGATAAGTCTAAACGAATGAACATAGAAGGATATTTTTGCATTTCCATGGAATGGATGGCTTCCTGAGCAAAAACTATCTCATTCACTATTTTACGTCCTTCCACATAACTTCCTTGTTCAAGGGAAATAATATTATGCAAAAGAGGCTTCAACCTTTCTACCATGATATTAGTAATGATTTTGAGAATATTACATAAAGCGATAGGTCTAAAAGCTGAGATATGATAAGCCTCTTGAGCTTTTGGGACAAGAATTATATAAGTTTTATTGATAACCTTCAAAATATATTTGGCTTTCTTGGCTTCTTCCACTACCTCTAATAAATTAGCATGAAGGATATCCCATAACTCTTGGTAGAACTCAATGGGAAAATCATTGGGACCTAGGGTTTTTCCTTTTTGCATTTTAAAAACCACTTGTTGAAGCTCATTAATAGTAATAGGAGTAGTCAAAATATATTTCTCCTTAGAATTGATAAGAGAAGGGATTGCTTGAAGAATATTTTATTGAGAAGTTAAGTCAAGAGAAGTAGCAACAAAAAGATTGGAAAAGTAATTCACAACAATAGAGTTCATGTCATCCCAAGTGTAGAAAACCTCTCCAAAATATGAATTTTGAGAAGAATAAAAGTTGTGATATATTCAAGCTAGAAGAGATTTGTGGAAGAAATTTGTGTTTTGATCTCCTTCTTTGAGCCATTGAATTCTAGATTTTTGCTTCCATAAGAGTTCTTCTCTTTTTTCCCATTCCTCTAACTGAGTTGTGAGTCTAATTTCATTTGTACTTATGCTCTTTGTGAGGCCATCTAAATGGATTTTCTTATTCAAATTTTCAAGTTGAGCAATAACTTCATGTTTTTTTTGTTGAACATTCCCAAACTCCTTCCAGTTCCAAGTCTTGATTTTGGATTTAATATATTGTAACCTTTTGGCAAAACAATACATCTTAGTCTCATATCTTGGTTTACCTTCCTTCCACCATTATTGCACTCGAGGTCTGAAGGAACTATCTCTAAGCCACATTAACTAAAAATGAAAAGGAGAGAAACTCACATTGGTTTTCCAAATTTCCACCATGACTAGCCAATGATCTGAACCAACATTGTTAAGAGTCTTCACTTTAGGAATGTGACCATAGATTAAGAAATTATCAAAGAGCAGGAACCTATCCAATCTCTCCATGATACAAGCTAAGCCTTACCTTTTGTTAGACCAAGTCATAAGGCCATTATCTAGCTGGATGTCCACAAGATGAAGGTTTACAATATATTCATTCATGAGATCAATGCTCCTGTCCAAATTTCTATTTCCCCCAATTTTCTCATCTAGAGAGAGGATGGTATTGAAATATCCTCCTATCAAGATCTAGGCTTCAATAAAATAACAGATAATATAAGTTATATCCTTCCACTATATTCTCTTTTCCTCAAAAGAATTCGGAGCATAAATAGTTATGCAAAGCATAAGTTGGTTAGAATGTCTACTTTGAATAACAATAGCCAACCATATGGTGAATAACTACCTCTTTAGGGTCCCAAAGGTAAGAAATGCCACTAGGAATCCCCTGGGAATTGAGGGAAACAATTTTTCTAGTTGGCCATATTTTACTAGCAATTGAATCCATTTTTCCTATTGACATCTTCGTTTCTTGAAGGAAAATAAGATAAGGATGGTTTATCTAAATCTTTCTTCTAATTTCATTTTGTTTTGAAAGACTCCATTTGAGTCCTCTAATATTTCAAGCAATGATCTTCATTAATACCAGGGTTAAAATAGTTGGTAAGGGAATTAATCTTACCTTCCTCTACAAGCTTTTTACATTATTTTACCATATATTATTGATTGGTCTTGCGACCTACCTTTTGATTAGAATCCATCTTTAGTTGTTTTTTTCCTATTTCTTGACTTACTCCAATTGAATCTGCAATGTCTTCTAACCTTGAAGAATGCGTGTACAAAGTCAAACTGTTGTTGGAAGGTTCAACAAAGTCTATCTTGGGACCTGTATTATTTGAAGTCTCACCATTTAAAAGATTATTTTTCTTGTGCATATTTTCTTTCTTTTTGTTGAAAACTTTTGATTTGTTGGTTTGTATTTGAGTTATTCCTTTCATCTCTAAATTGTTTTTATAATATTTTTGTTTCCATTATTTCCTCTTCCTCACCTAGGGCATCAATTATGGAAAGAATTTCAAACATATTAGTTTATAACTTTGATTGATCCTTCATAACTGATTTTTTCTTAGTGTTCTTCTTAGGCATTTGGAAACCTGTTGAATTTGTATCTTCTTTCTTTTGATCTAGAATTTAATTAACACCCCTTATATTCCATGAAATAGTAATAATATCTCATTAAGGGTTGTTATCCCCTCCTATAAATTATCAATATCATTTATTTGGTAAAGATATGTTCAACCAACTTAGATTATATTCCATTCTCTATGTTTGCTCTTGCTTCACTAGCTCTCACTTGATAATTTGAAGGTTTTCCTCTTTTTTTCTTGCTAGTATCGAGGGTAGGTCTTATTATTCTATTTCTAAATATTCTTTCACAACTTTCTTTTTCATTAGATTTATCCTCTCTAGGATTTGTTATGGAAGCTTTTAACTTTTCTTGTTCATTTTTGGTATTTCCTTGTTAATGGTAGAGGTATTAGCATCTAACACCAAGTTTTATCTACCACTTTCCTTCTCCTTAATGGTGCATGGTACTTTAAGATAGTCTTCAAAATTTGATGAGGCATATTCCTTAGGTTTAGCAAGAATATTCATCCTTAGATTTAGTAGATTGTTCCTTATTAATATTATGATCTTGTTGTACCATGTCCTCTAAACTTTGATCTACTTCTCCTTCATAAGCTAAAGCCTCAAAAGAATTGGTGTTTCTTGTAATATCCTTACTGGCCTCCATTGTTTATTTACTTTCATTTGTCTAAACCTATTTTTTGGAAGTTGAAAACCAACTACATCCATATTCATTTGTAAGTTTCTCTTGTGGTTTTCTAAATATTTTTTTGTTGGACTCTTCTTAGGGCATAATCTCTCAATATGCCCCCATCTCATGACATCTACATTTAAAAGATATGTTTTCATAATTCATGGTTTGGGTCCACAACTTACCTCCATACTTAAGAATGATTCATTTTGATAAAGTATTACTAATATAAATTATGACCAATATCCAAGACTTTGTCTTTTGTAGTTTTTGAAATCTCAAGGAATTCTAGTAGAGTGTTGCCTATTGTTGTGAAGGTAACAATTTCTAAGAATTCAATGGGTAATCCATACATCCTAACCTATACTAGTGCTAAATATATATTTATGTTTTTAGGTGCAAATCCTTCATGCTAGTGGGTGAGGAAAAGTCTTGCTCTTCCCATAAACTAGGGACCCCCTTTCAAGATACTATCTCTTTCCTCCTTGTAACACAAAATGGCTAGGAAGAACCTTTGGAAAGAAAGGATAGATTTACTCCTAAAGACTTCCATCTTCTATTGATCCATTTGCTTAGAGTCGAAGCCCCTGGCCAAGGCCCATGAAATTTACCAATGATCGTCTTATCTTTGAGCAACAAGGATTGATGTTCTAGGAGGTCCTCCCTAACATCTACTACTGGAGATGATCTAGGGATTTAGTTGTAAATGGGTCCATGGAAAGGACATCATAACTTGATATTTATTGATATTTATAGTATATTCTATAAAGATAATACTAGTTGAACTAGAGCTTACATCTTCCATAACTCTACATTTGATAATATTACCTCTATATTAAACCTATAATAATATACATGTAGAATTCAAATATAATGAAGGAAATAATTGAAAATTTAGCTAAAAAATTTGCATTTATACAAAATATCATACCTCCCTAATGCCCTCGCCTTCTATTTCCTAATTTTTTATATTTACCAAAGGTTAGTGCATAATCTCTCAATATGTCCTAGCCCATGACATCTTATCTATTTGAAAGATATAATTTCATGATCTATGATTTGGGTCCACAGCTTACCCCTATACTTAATAATGATTACTTTTGATAAAGGTTTACTAATATCAATTATGACCAATATTCAAGCTTAAATATCCAAGACTTTATCTTTTGTAGTTTCTAAAATCTCAAGGAATTCTTGTAGAGTGTTGCCTATTGTTGTGAAGGTATTCATTTCGCATAATTCAATGAGCAATCCATACATCCTAATCCAGACTAGTACTATAGATAGATTTATATTTTTAGGTGCAAATCCTTCATGCCAGCGGGTGATGAAGAGTCCTGCTCTTCCCATAAATTAGGGACCTCTTTTTAGGATTCTATCTCTTTCCTCCTTATCACATAAAATGAATAGGAAGAAACCTTTGGAAAGAAAGGATAGAATTACTCTTAGAGAATTCCATCTCCTATCAATCCATTTGGTTAGAGTTGAAACCCTTGGGGCCAAGGCCCATTAAATTTACCAATGATTATCTTATCTTTGAGCAACAAAGATTGATGCTTTGGGAGGTCCTCCCTAACCTCTACTACTAGAGATGATTCTAAAGATTTAGTTGTAAATGGGTCCATGGGAAGGACATTATACCTTGATATTTACTTATATTTATAATATATCCTATAAAGATAATATTAGTTGAACTAGAGCTTACATCTCCCATAATTTTACATTTGATAATATTAAGGAATAACTGAAAACCTAATTGAAAAAATCTACATCTAAACGAAATGCCATACCTTCCTAATGTGCTAGCTTTCCATTCCTTGAATTTTTTACATTTACAATAGGTTAGTAAAAATACTTGTGACAATATTTAAACCTAAAAGTTTTTTTTTAATTATTATTATTTTTATTTTTATTTTTGGAAAACTCATTTTATTAACTAAAATATAATAATTTTATAAGTAACAAAATAAATATATATATATATATATAATCATTAATTATCTATAAAAAAAAATAGAAGCTAAACATATCTAAAATCACTAACTATTTTTATAATATTTAAGAAATGAAGGCAAGAATACTTAAGACCACCAACTATTTTCTATGATATCTATCAAAACCATGGAAGCTTGTTTTTATTTTTGATAAATTGCAACATATGTTCCAACACCATATAAAAACAAAATCATATTATAAATTTGTATATTATAATATTTTTTTTTTTTGTTATAGTTGAATTGGTTACAATCACAAATTTTTAGTACATATCAGCGCAATTTGCGTTGGCAGGGTTCAAACTATTAGTAAAGGCTTCCAACACAACCACCGTCTCGTTAATGGTAACCTGACATGAGATGGGAACCGTCGGACGCACAGGGTTCACACCATCTTCGTCAGTCTAGTTCAAACACATGGCATGAAGGTAGAGGGACCGTCGGACAAGCAGGAAACAGATCGCCATCTTCAAACAGATGCAACACTCAAAAGAGTCGCATCTTCCAATATTATTATTAAAGTGATATGTTTTTTAAAATAAACTATAAGTAAAGTGAGATATTGACTAAATGTCTTAAATCTTGTTATTGTTATTTTTTAATTTTCGAGGAGACATCGATCCCCAATTTTCTTAAAATAGTCAAATTCAAAAGTATTATTTTTTAGCGACGTCGCTTCCTCGATTATAATTTCGTTTAGGTGAACATCAAAAGACCGGTAGGTTTTGACTTATATAGCTCGAATCTTGCTAGGTATATTGACCCCTCAGTTTATTTTTAGTGATTTGTCATGTATGCCCATAATTCAAAGGTAGATAAGCTACATAAAATGCGATGACTTTTAACTGTAGAACGTGAGAAAAGTTAAAAAAAAAAGACAAACCACGAATAAACAAAGCTTGCTATTTTACGTGGATGCGTGCTTAAGAAGATAATGATTGAAGGAGACCGCGAAAGATCCCGAGGTTTATCTCCTCGGGTAGGTTCTTCAAGGGCCCAAAGCGATTCATAATGACTATAAATAATTTGAGATTGAGATTAGGTTTCTTACCAATGGTGTGACAAATTTGAAATATTTAATAGATTTTGGCCACGAATAAAGGATATCTTTAAAACCTTTACTAAGTGCCATGTTAGATTACAAAGGGGTTCAGGGTTCTAATATTTTTTTAAGTCTCGATGACTCTTCATACGAAAAGAATAATAAAAATGGCCGTTATTATGGGTGCATGCATGTATAGAAATTTGAAAAAGAAGGCTGGAATGTGAGGTCACCTAAGGAATGTGACCCTTACCACGTGTCCTTCGAGGGCATGGTGATAAGATCGTGAGTATTTTGCCTTGCTTCGGGGTTAACAAGGCGCAAGCACTACACCCATCATTCTTTCTTTTTAAAAGAAACATATTTTTTAAGTTGATTATATAAAATTTAAATAGATTTTATTTTTATTTGTATTTTATTATAATATTATAATATTTAATAATTATATGTATAGTTTAATAAGATATATGTTTCTGTTTTAAAGTGAATTGAACATGTTTTATAATTTTTTGTGAGTATTATACTTTTGATAGAATGGTGGTCAAACTTTATGTATAAATGATAAGATTCTATTTCTTAAAAGTTGAAAAATTTAAGTCTCGATAGTAATTTAATTTAATTTATAGTATTTTATATTAAATAAAAATATTAATTTATGTTCCTATGGAGATGGTACAACATAGTGTTTAGGGTTTTGTTTGTTTTTTTTTTTTTTTTGAGGTCCAAGGTCCAACATTGAAACATGACATGTGCATGGTTTGAACTTTGGTTCTAACACACATCAAAGAAAATCACTCTTCCAACATGATGGTATGAATGTGTTAAACAAATAAATATATTAATTTATAATTGTTTTTAACACAAACAAATATATATATTGCTCTCCAATCCTATCTATCTTTCACATAATTAAATCATATCTAACCTATCTTTCTAAAAAAAATTACAAAATTTCCCTTATCTTCTCTATTACTAAATTTCTACAACAACTTTTTTTTTTAATCGTTTCATACCTATACCAAACTTTAAACAAATGAAAAATGCGAAGACTTTGAACAAATGAAAATTATCCGTCTTGTCATCAGATAGAATTTTTGCCTTGCAAATACTTATCCAGAGCGCATTCTGTTGCTTTTTTGAGAGAGGGCTGGAGAATCTTATACAACACCCATCCAATGGCCAGCGAGACCACCAACAACAAAAGCAACTCGCAGTTGTCGCTGCTGGCCGCCTCGGCCGCCAAATTGAGCACCTTCTGCGCCTCCGCGCTGGCCTTCAGGGGCGCAGCCAAAAGCGCAGCGGTGGCAGTGCTTGCCACTCAAACCCAGAGGCCCATGTTAATATCTAAATACATATTTTTTTTTATACATAGACGAATTAGCAATTACTTTTCCTTCTTGAACAACTGGTGCTATCATCATTATAACTCCTACCTTGCCTCCGTAAACACTTCCCGGAGTGAGGGATACCCCTGATGGCTTTGGACGAACTCAGACTCCTACCTTTGCCTAAATTGGGCATGCCCCCAAGGTTTGAACCTAAAGAAACCTAAGTCTCGTCCTATGCCCAACTTTTTATCAATCCACCTACCCTCCCAAGTCGCATATATAAATATATATATTATTATTTTTTTTATTTTTATTTTTTAATTAATTATTTGAGATTGAAATATATTTTGTATTATGTTTTTTTTGGCCTTATAATTATTATGTAATTTTTTAAAATAAGGGATTTGGTTTTTTTTGTTATGCTCCACTTGTTTTGGGCACTCTAAAAACCATGTATATGATCATTACATAATGGTATTACAAAGTTTGGATATTATCCATGTATTGAATGAAATGAAAGATTTTAATTACGTCCACGAGACCCAAATATGGTTTATGGGACCTCAAATATGGAAGTACAACTACTCAAATTATATCATATGATCTTTAATATCTTTGAGAAGGTTGTTCCTTCTCTTGCTGATTTGGATTAGCACCTTCCCAACTTTTTTTATTTTACTTTCTTCAAATAACTTTGCCATAGACCCATTTCCAAGTGTTTCTTTGTATTTGCCACGAATATCTAAAAAACTCGGGCATTTATAGATGAAGTGTTCCTTTGTCTCTACTACCCTTGTGTTGCATAGAGTACATATCCTTTCTTCTCATTGTTCTTTGGGCGTTGTTTATCTCCTTGTTTCACATCTAAGCCTATGAGAGCTAGTCCTTATCTGAGCAATGAGGATTTTTTCCTTCCACTTGATTTCAACGCCTATATACGCTTTTTCCTTGTGGTCATACATTGGGTTAAACTTTGCAATATAATATTATCTTTTCTTGCTTGTATTTTTCTACATTCCACTTCTAAATTTTTCATTCGCATAATTTTTTGTCTTTGTTGACATTTGGGCATTCGTTTATGTTGATTTCCCAACGTTTCATCCATGTATTCTTCCGCCTATGCAACTCTTCGTCCCTAGCTGCCCTAGGCCATCTGTCGTTTTTCATGTTTTCTATTTTTTCAAGTAACATAACAGCTTGGTCATAGCAATTGCTTCTAAAGGGAACATTCCAGTTTCAGCTAGAATAATTTCATAAGGGGTTGTGGCCTTAATTTTGAGAAAATTTGTGATTTGATATATTTCCATTTTACATTTGTTATGCCACTAGACCACACCTCGCAACCATACAACAAAACCGGTGTAACAAGTAGGTCAAATAAGACCTTGGTGGTCTTCCAGTCCCACAACTTGGCATTCCTACACCTGTTTTGAAGTGCATATAGTGCTCTCCAACCACTTTGAGTTATTTTCATCCTACATGTATTCCAATTAAGTTTGTCATGAAAGTCTATGCCCAGGTATTTGTATTCTACTACTACCTCAAGCGGTTCTCCTACAAACTGAAATTTGAGTTGTTGCTTCTTCTTTTTTGCTGAAAAAATCATAATTTTTGTTTTGCTCGTGTTCACCTGCATCCCAACTTCCTTACAAAAGAGTTCTAGAGCTCGAAGGTGATATTTTAGATATTTGGTTGTTTTGGCCACAAGAATTACATCATCTGCATACATGAGGAGTTTTACCACATATTTGGCTAAGTGCACACCCTCTCCCCAAAATTTGTTTATCCATTATTCTATCTTGTCAATGTACAACCAAATAAGGTCGGAGATAGAGGGTAACCTTGTTTGACACCTATGTCACTACCAAAACATTCAGATAACTCTTCCTGTGTTATGATTCTAGCCTTTACATGCTCATATAGTCTGTAAATTGTTGCCCTGTAGTGAATTGGAATCTCTAGCTCTTCCATTCTGCTCCATAAATTTTTTCCTTAGCATTATGTCAAATGTCTTTTTGAAGTCTACAAAACAACAAAAAGCCTTCTATTTTTTGTCTCATATTTTTTTTGTTATGTGTTTGAGTCGTGATACAATGATCAATAGTTGAGTGTTTGGGGCTAAAACTTGCTTGCCCCTTTGCTCTCTTTCCCTTTTCTTCTACCCATATGTTGATCCTACGCTCTATCATACTCCCAAACAACTTTGCAAAGAGAGGGTTTATCATGATAGTTCGATAGTTTGAGAGATTATTTACATCTCTACTTTTAAACAAAGGAATGGTCAAGTTAGTTGTCCACTCGGTAGGGAAGCCATTTTGTATGACCTCATTGAAAATTTTTTTGATCTGCGATGCCAAAATATCCACCCCCATTTTATATGCTATGATTGTCTATGTCACGGGCTTTACCAATTGCTAACTTTTGTATCCCTTGAGTAATGTCTTCATTTGTGAATAGTTCTTTCTTGACAATGATAGTAAGGGGTGTCTCATGCTAGTTCATATGTTGATACAATTGTTTTGAATACTCCAACCACTGATTAACTATTATGTTATTTTCAGTTTGCATCTTTTTCATGCTTAGTTCCTTCCATAATTTCTTTGGTTCATGTTTCCCTAAGTAAATCAATTATTTCCTCCTTGTTCTAGTGTATTCTTCTTTTTTTGCCCTTACCATTTTCTCATATGCTTTTCTATTTGCTCTTATTTTACCCGTTGGTTTCTTTCGTAATCTTCGCACTTTTTTGCAATCTTCATCGAACCATGGGTTGGTTGGGAAGCTATTTCTTTCTTTCTTTTTAGGTTTAGCTCTCTTACATTTGTTTAGAGCTTCTTGGATAACGTGCATAAACCATTCACTCTTACTATAATCTCTGCTACTATGAGGTAGTTCTTCCCTTTCCTGTAACTTGTTATTTAATACTGCTTTAAAATTATGTCGATTTTCATTTGTTAAGAGAATGTTTCCCTTGCGATGATATTTATTTGTATTGCCTTGCAAGTGTTTTTCCCTTGGTTTGTCTCCATGCATTCGAAGTTTCATAATAATTGGGTTGTGATCTTACTTAAGTTACATTGGAGAATCTTCCACTTCTAGCTCCTCTATTTTTGGTATGTAATTTTGTGAGCATATTATAGTCTATTACACTTAGCATGTATACTTTCTTGAATTTTTCCATTTGTTCATCCCATTGTAAATAATCAAGTTGTGTATGCTACAAAGGCCTAAAAAATCTTCTCCATATCTTGTGATAGCCTCGTGTTCATCTTTTGAAGTCCTGGTCCACTACTGATTTTCCTCTTCTAGCATCCAAAGAGGATTAATCTCAATATCTTCGCTACCTTCTAGAATGTTAACTTGCTTATTTGTTGTCCTTGCATTGAAATATCAAATTAATATAATCTCCCTTAGGGAGGAGTATGGGTCTTATCTATTAAGGTCATGTTTCTTATAGAATTTAGAATTCTTGGGAGCAAAATAACATGTTGCTATGCTAATAACTGACTTATTTTCTAGTATCTTTATCCATATGTACCATTTTTTTCATCTTGTTTTTCATTTTTAATGACCCTATCCCATTCCTCTTTTATTAAAACCATAATACCCCCATGCCCTTTGCCATTTTCCGTTGCTTTATTCCATATTATTATTTTTTTGTATCCCACAAATGTTGGAGTCCTACATCCATCGTGTTCATGTGTTTTCATCGATATGATTATATCTTTATCTCTAGCAATGGGCCCTAACCCGAGTCTTCTTCTCCAAGGGTAACCTCTATAGTTCCACCTTACCATCGTAAGATGTTCCCGGGCATGCCATACTCCCTATTTGTTTTAGGTTTGTTTAGATGTGATGTATGCATTTCCATTTCTTAAATATGCTCGTTTCCCTTCATTCCCTGCTGCCCTCACCTTTTCCCATTCCTTATTTATTTCTTCCTACTATAAAAATGTTAGGTCGTCATCTAAATAGAATTGTGACCCTCTCAACATGCCTTTGTTTTTTAGTAACCTTGTTTTATCCTCGTAGCTCATCAATGTGACCCGAATATGCCTATCTCTGCCTCCTCTCAGCCTACCAATTATGCTTTCTTTTTTTATCTGATATTTCCATTGTAATTGATCTAACAAGAAGTCCCTGGTTAAACAATTTGTGTCTTCTCTATCCCCATAATATTTCAACCCTTTGATGATTATATTTGATAACTTCTCATGTCCTTCTTTCTCTTATGTTATTTAAATTTTTACTTGCTTCTCTATCAACTCTTTTTGTTGATTGACTGGTTTTTTTACTACTTGAGACCATGTCTTTGCCTTTGCTAATTCATTTCGCACCTCATTTTATCTTGTTTTCATGTTTTGGAGTGTTTCTCGTACCTCTTTTATTTGATTTGCATTTGTTTTTTCCACCTCTATTGCATCATTGATTGGGGGGTGGATGGCTTGTTTGAGGACATGTCATTCACGTTGACCCATGTTTGCAAGGTTTTGTAGCTTTGACACTTGCTCCTTGAGTTGGTTGTTTTCCTTTTCCAACCTTTGAATGGTGTTTATAACCTCATCTAATTTAGTATCTCTTAATTTCTCCCTCCTTTCCATGCTTTCAAGTTTCTCTTTCATCTTCATTATCTCTTGCACATAAAGTCTTGGTACCCACATGAGTGGTGTGGTTGTGGGACTGTAAGTTTCTTCCTCATCTAAAAACTCATTTTGGTGACCTCCATTTTCCATGTTGAATGCTTTCTTGCGGTTATTTTTTATTTTTTTCTCCTCACTTGTTTTTCCTTCTATATTCTCTTGTGTTGTCATTTTTTCTTTGTTTCTTTTATCTTATCTCTTTTGGGTTAATTGATCTCCTCGTTTGATGATGGTTAGTGCCTTTGATTGTTCCTTATTCTCCACCTGTTTATGTGGTAGAATATTTTTTATTTTTATTTTTCAATTTGTCCTCTTCATTGTTGTTGCCCTTGCTCGAGCTTGTCAACGCCTTAATATCCTCAGTGATTGAACCTCAACGAGATTATGCATTGAACCTCATAAGGCATTGGCATTTTTGGGCTGTTGTTGCGTCCTCCAATCCAATTGTATTGTATGAAAAAATTGGAACCTCATTAAATATATATATATATATATATATATATATATATATATATATATATATATATATATATATATATATATATATATATATATATATATATATATTGATTTGGTTATTGTGAGAAACCCCTATGACCGATGTACAGGACTAAGTAGTCTCCTCCCAACCATTACCCCTCCTAAAGTTGAGAGCTATAATTATCAATAAGGAATTTAACACAAAGCCACCACACACCCACCCCCTCACACACTCACCCACACCGCGGTTTGAACCTTGGACCTCCCGATTTGCTTATGTTTATATTATTATTATATGATTTCAATAAGAGTGAAATATAAATCCTAAGTCAAACTATTTAACCACTTAATTATATATATATATATATACTTTTCTTTTTCCACATTCATACAAATATTTTATAGTTCTTCTATTGTTTAAAGAGTATGGTTATTGAAAGTCTAAATATTTAACTACTTATTATTTATATAAATATTATTTTTCTTTTCTTGCGTTCATACAAAAGTTTTTACAACTCTCCCATTATTTATGTCTTGTGGAGTATGGTTATCTAGGAATGCAATATTTTTTTAGAATCTCGAGAAGCTTACTTGGTAGGTGTCCTCCCAAATCATTGGAAGTTTTAGTAACTGTAAGGTTCAACAACAACAAAGGTAAACAGACAAATCATTCCTTCAAATATTGATAAATCAAAGGCTTGAGGATTTTTTGATGGAGCTAAACAAGGTCCTTGGAGTTTGTGGTGTAGGAGGATAACTATATATTTTTTACTTTCATTATTTTAAATACAAGGCTATATTGGGAGAAGGTTATGATAATTATGCTAAAATTATAGCTCTCCAATTGTTGGTTTAATTGGCAAAATCAAAAGGAATACAAAAATTCATATTTATGGAGATCACATGTGGTAATAAACTGGATGTTTGGTGTTTTTAGGATGGAAAACATGATTCTACAACCCATCTTCTCTCAAATAAAAGAAGTTGTGGATTGAAGTGAAGCTTTTACTTTTTGACATATTTATAGCAAACTAAATAGGGAAGTAAATTAACTCTCAAAGGAGGTACTTCATATTGATCCAGGTATGTGCTTAGTACAAGAATTCAATGAGGGCAATGCATTTTTGTTGGTCCAAATCACTATCCGGGGGGTTAATACACTCTAGTTAAAGCAAGCATAGAAAAACTTTTTCAAAAAAAAACTCAAAAGTTAGTGATTTAAAGGATATTGGTTGACAAATTGGGAAGGTGTCAAAATATAGAACTTAGCATGAAAAAGATAACTAGTTATGATGTATAAACGACCTGACTTTTAGGTCTCTATTGAAATTTTGAAGAAATGCCAAAGAGGGTAATTCAATGAGGGCAATGCATTGCAGCTGGTTCAAATCTCTATTTGGGGGATTAATACATTCCAATTTAAGTAAGCATAGATAAAGCAACTTTTTCAAAAACTTAGAAGTTAACGATTTAAAGGATATTGATTAACAAATTAGGAAGGTGTCTAAGGATAGAACTTAGCATGATAGAGATAACTAGTTATGAGGTCTAAACGACCTGACTTTTAGGTCACTATAATTTTTTTGAAGAAATGCCAACGAGGCATCTGAAGAATGTAATTTCATATTTTTTCAATGGGTTATATTGGATTGAAGTGGGCCCCACCCGTATTACATCATCACTGCATAGTGGTATTACAAAAAAGCTTGAATATTATCCGTATATCATTTTTGACAAGATTCATTCTTGGATCTCCTCTTTGAAATGTTGAGGAATTTAACCGATTGAGCTAATGCCACTTGATTGTGTAATTTTATATTTTATATTTTTATTTTTTAATAAGCTATGTGTGGCTTCTATCGGGACCACTCCTATTAAAAAATAAAACATTATATTTCTAACAATTTAATTAAATCATACTCATATTTGTCTTTCTATTAAATTTATTCTCCATCTTCCTCAAACTATTAAGTTTTCATAATCAACTTTTATTTTCTTGAAGGAACTAACAACAAGAACAACCCTTACATAACACATAACTCCAATATATAGAAGGAAAAAAAACATAACAATCATCCTTCAAAGAGGAAATCAATTCAAATATTTTTCTTTTGTAGTAAAGGTTCTTCCACCTTTAGAGTGGCAAGATCTAAGAATGCATTTTTTCATTTCAAGCTCTTGAGGTAAAATCCAATTGTAACACATTTTGTAGGATCTTCATTTTCAAAAAACTAATTGTCATCGATTGTTTCATAATTAGCTTTAATAATATCATCTAAGGTGCTAATCTTTTCCATGGAACCGTCTAGACGATCTTTAGTAACCATTTAGCTTTTATCAATGATCTGATTCAAATTCTTCTTTTGGGGTTGAGTCTTTTATTGCTTGCATGATTCATGTTGGACAATTGGTGCATTTGGATGAGTTTATTTCTTTTGAACCGAGACATTAGAAGGTTTCAAATCATTCACATGCAAGGCCTTCTCTTCCACTACGGAAGAATCAGAGCATGATCGGATGATCGGGCATCTCTTCTTAAAGTGACCATATTGCTAACAACCATAACATCTTAGGGAAAAATTTCCATATTCAATATTTTGGATCCATTCCCCCTTGATTGAAGCTATAGTAATGGATTGAGGTCCAAAAATTGAAACATCCATCCAAATAACCAATCTTGCTTTACTCATATTAATTTTATTGGACAATTTTTTCTTTGTTTGGGCATCCATATACTGGAATGCACCAATGACATTATCGATTTTGGTGAATATCTTCTCTCCCCAAAACTCTATAAGGAGAGCATAAAGATTCACCCAGGGAAACCATTAACTTCTTCTGTAAGGGGGTTGGAACTAGGAGTCCAAGGTCTTATATAGATACCCCTTTGTACAAAAAACCAATTATATTTATAATTCATTATCCTATATCTATCCACTAAATTAGAAAAGGAAATAGAAAATAAATTTTTAGGTAGGAGAGTTACTTGGAAGTTTGTAGTTGTCCACCAATATTTAATGTATCCTTTGAGCTCCTCCTCTTTTGCCCTTGAGTTAGCAGATAATTGTTTGGGTTTCATGATCAATCAGTTCAACCCAAATTCATCCTCTAAAATATGATAGACGGTAGAGGTTCATCCACTCGCAAACCCAAATATCCCTAAGAGATATTTCTTCTGACTAACTAAAGAGGCTTTCTCACAAATTGAAGAGATGGTCTACAAACAACCCTCTTCCTTCAATGCTTGACTACAACTAAGGTTTAGACTGTAGACTATAGACAAATTTGTTGCTTTGTAGAAAAATTTGTTGCTTTGTTCCATCGCTTGACTACACCTAGGGTTTACACCCCTTTCATGAATACTATAGCCAAATTTGTCATTTTGTTCCATCATTTGACTGCTTGTGTAATTTCATATTCACTTAATATAAAATTACAACTTTTTCAAGGAAAAAAAACATTGTTTTATGGTTTTAAGAAGATTAAAATATATATCTTTTCATTACAAGCTTATATATTTCATTGTTTAGTCAATTTATAATTTTATAAATAAATATTTAATAAAAAATAAAAACTTATTTGCAAGCTTACTATAATAATGACTTTGGTTTCTCTTAGAAAAATCTAAAGATTCAAACCCCATTTAGTATGAGGGAGCCAAGACCCCTCATAAAAACTTGTATAAACTCAATAAAAAACTTTATTCTTTTCTTTAAGAAATCAAATCAACAAACCTCAACCCTCTACAAAATATTCCCACATTCTTACAATATTTTCTTATGGTATTAATAAGATCGATTATAAATCCTTTCATTATTCCTTTCCCACATTCTTGCTACATACCTTATGGTTTTAAGGAGATTGATTATAAATCCTTTAGTCACAAGCTTATTTTTACCCGCTTAATCAATTTTATAATTTCATAAATAAATAGTTAATATAAATAAAAACTTTGTCCTTCCTTCAATTTTTTTTAATAAGGAAAGATAAAATTAACGTGATATTAACCTTCTAAAAATTGAACCGAGATAACCCATAGAAAAACATTCGACCATATCCTTAACCTCCTAAAAAATTGAACCAAGACAACCCATAGAAAAACACTTGGCCGCTACCTACTGACCTATCCCTTTGGGTAAAGCGCATGTTTTTAAAAAAGGATCTTGGTCCCCTTTGCTAGGGTTTGAACTTGGGTTTCTTCGATAAAAACACAAAGACATACCACTATGATATCCCTCACGAGACCAAAATATTAGGGTAAAGCACAAATTTTTGGAAGGGGTCTTATCTCTAAGGCTTGAATTTGGATCTTTAAAATGAAAATCCAAAGACATACCACTATGGTATCTTTTATAGAACATTTCTTCAATATTAATGTGTTTTTTTACTTTATTTTATTTTTTAAGTGATATTATTATTGAATTTGATAAATAGGGATTATGGCTTGTTTTTTATTATTTTATTTTTATTTGGTAAATACATTCTTGTAATCCCACCATGACCTCTCACAAGGGGGAGAGCTGAACTTATCAATAGGGATCATGGCTTGAATCCAAAAAAGAACCAAAGTCCAAACAGTTGCACTGTCCCCATGACTTAAGTGACATTATATTATCATAAAAAAATAATAAGATTACATTGTTCTAAAAATAAAAAGAGAGTGGTATGGAAGCACACCTTGAAAAGTCTATGTTAGAGGCTTAACCTAAAACATATAATTTTTTTAAGAAAAAAGGGTTGTATTCTGATCCCCACCTTTGATAAATCACAACTCTCTTCTTTAGAGCTCGAGATTTTATAAAGAGATTGAATTCTCAATTCAAACTTGTGTCTTTGCAATGTGAGCCCAATGCCATACCAATATTAAAAATACTTTAATAGTTGAAACATACAACTAGGGCACAACAAGGACCACCCTCTTCATGACTTAAACTTGTGTCTCCGCAATGTGAGTCTAACGCCATACCAACACGTTGTTTCAATAGGGATAATCTTAATCATTATTTGATTCAAATAGACAACATCTTCTTGTCAACTTCAACTAAACTTACTAATTCCTCTAAACATGGAAAAAATAATTTAACTTCACAATCCTCTATTAAAACCCCTCTATTGGCTCTACACATTTGTTCCCTTCCCTTAATGTATGTGTAAACTTTATTTCTTTAAACTCTATAGCAAGATCTTGTATTTTCGTAGCAAGGTCTTGTATTTCCACAATGATCTCTTATGTTTCGTGAAGCCTTTGTTTTTCTCAAAATTGCATTTATTACTATTAATGAATCATCTTCCAACCATACTATGTTTCATTTCATTTGTGTACATATTTTTAACCCTTCTAAAGTCGCCTAAGTCTCAATTTTGTTATTTGTTTTAAAACCACTATTGAAAGCTTAACGTAACAAAATCTCATCCCTATTATTTCTAATTATTCCTCCTTTTGTTGGTCCTAGATTCCCTTTAGATGATCCATCAAAATTCAACATCATAATTTCATTTGATGAATTGACTCCACTTTTGGAGGTTTCCACTTTATATTATGTCTTCCTTTTGTTTCTTTTCAACCCAACATCATAATTTCATTTGATGACTTGACTCCATCTATAAAGACTCTATGCTTCAAGATTATGGATTGGGTGAGTTGATAGGTGTTAGGATTCCTATCCTAACCTCTTCATAAACTAATTATTCATTTATAATTTTCTATTCATTGAACCATTGTGTCTTTCCACTTATGTCCTTAGAAGTAGGTATATAGTTTTGTTGGGTAGGAAGTAGAAGTGCATCAACGAAGAAAATCATAAACTTACTTGTATCCATTGGAAGGCAATTATTCCTCTAGTGTAACTGCGATTTCATATAAAAGACAATTTCTTCTCCTATTTGTAATTTTTGAATAAAAATATTAATAATTTATATTAAATTTTCAAGATAAGGCACGGGTCTTATCATTTTGGTATCAGAGCCAAATGTGGGTGACAAGTATGAAGTTGTTTATGCTCAATGAGTAAAGGCTACCAAACCATAAACATCATTCTGTGATTTGACTTCCACAACCAACCATTCGACGTCTACTCGGAGTAACAGCATCGCCTGCGACATTTTTTGACTAAAGGAGTAAATATATTAAAATATAAATTTTAATCAAATCTAATAACATTATTCCACATTTGGGACGATAAGGAAAAACTAGGAATTTATATATGCAAAGTCGCTAATAATGCAGTGTGATTTCGATCACATGCCCTCTCGTGCTTGCGTAACTCTGCTCTTGCTTCACTCGTATCTTGTGCCTACTCCTTGCTTGTGTCTCATGCTTGTTCTACTTTGTGTCTCGTGCTTGTCTCTACCAATCTGTTGTGCTCACAGGTGTCTCATGCCTATTCTGCTTGGTGTCTCATGTCTATCTTCGCTAGTCTGTTGTGCTCACTCACTGTTGGCCGGCCTACCGCTGTATGCCAAACACTTGAACGTTGTCCATTCAAATTGAAATACTAGCCGTGGGAGGGAAAAAATTCAAAAAAGTTGCTAAAAAAAAAATTACCCTATTAAATTTAAATTTTTGGTCAATTATTCAATTTATTTTTGCCCAAATTTAAATTTAATTCTTTTCAACTTGAAAATCTACAACCCACTATTTAATGGCTAACTGATGAATATCGCAAGACCTCACGCTCGACAAATTCTATCATGAGTTTCGCCAATGGAAGGATGAAATTTCTCAAAATACTGCACAAATCAGTATGGATGTTGAGGAAAAACTATCATCAATGGACTTAAGAATCGATACCTACAAACATTTTGTTGATTCATTACAACAACATATGGCACTAGTTCAAGTTGGCCAACCTACCGAAGGGCCCACACACCAGAATCTACTTGGGGGACCACACACTTTCATCCTTTCAAAAACTACTAAGTTGGATTTTCCCAAATTTGAAGGAGGAGACCCCACAGATTGGATTTATCGAGTAGAGCAATATTTCTCCCTCAATCAAATCCTTGAGGTACAAAAAGTTTCATATCGCATCCTTCCACCTTGAACATGATGCCATCCAATGGTACCAGTGGTACAAAAATACTAGTGATGTTCCTACTTGGCCAGATTTCACGCAAAATCTTTTGGTACGATTTGGTCCTATTAAATTAGAATATTTTATTGGAGCCCTTACCAAGCTACACCAAACCACTTCAATGTGTGAGTACCAAGCCCAATTTGAAAAATTAGCCAATTGCACAACAGGGTTGGATGCCTCCTTCTTTCAAAGTTGTTTCATTAGTGGCTTAAAAGAGGAGATTCGACTGGAAGTCCAAATGTTCAATCCCACTACCATGATGCAGACCATCGGATTGGCTAAATTGGCAAAAGATACATTTAATGGCCAACGTCGACTAAGGGGCAAACCACCTCTTAGGCAACCACAAAATACATTCAACACACCCAAACCTAATTGAACCTTACCAATTAAACGTATTAGTTTTGAAGAAATGAAGGAAAGATAAGCAAAGTGCCTCTGCTATCATTACGATGCAAAATTTGTGCCAAATCATAAATGCATTACACAAAAGTTGTATATTCTAGATGCCACCAATCCTAGTGATTCAACTAATGCTGAGCATTACATCGAGGTAGACGTAGTGTCGGACACACCTGATGATACTACTGAAGACACACCAAAAATATCCTTCAATGCCATCGTCAGTTTCTCTTCCCCTCAAACTATAAAAATGAAGGGGTACTACAAACATCAAAATCTCATTGTGCTTATTGACTCTGGAAGCACACACAATTTCATCGACCCACGAGTGGCAAAGAGAGCCAATTGCTATATACTACCTTGTAATAATTTTGAGGTCATGATTGGCAATAGAGAAAAGATCGCATGCAAAGGAAAGTGTCAAAATATTAAGCTCACCATGGAAGATTACTGTGTGAAAAATGACATGTATGCTCTTCCATTAGGAGGTTGTGATATTGTCTTAGGAATGCAATGGTTACGAATTCTAGGGATAATTCAATGGATTTTGAGGAATTATGGATGAAATTCACATTACACAATCAAGAGTATACTCTTAAAGGATTACAATCAAGGTCTTCCCAAATAGTAAGTTCTCACTAGATGGAGAAAATTATTCGCAAGGGTGGTAAAGGTTGCACAACTATTTTCTATCCAACCCACCTATGAAGAAAAATAGAGGAGCTTGCATTACAACAAATTTTAGCACGCCATACTCGAATATTTAATGAACCAAAAGAGTTACCCCCTCATCATAGTCATGATCATGCAATTCAACTTCTTCCTGGGCATCAAACCCTGAATATTCAACCTTATTGATATCCCTATATACAAAAAACTAAAATTGAAAAATTAGTGCAAGAATTTTTAAGAGCAAGAGTAATCCGACCGAGCGTTAGCCCCTACTCTTCCTCGGTTCTATTGGTCCATAAGAAGGACAAATCATGGTATGTATGTGTAGATTTTCATGCCCCTAACAAACTCACTATCAATGATAAATTTCCCATCCCTATTATATATGAGTTATTAGATGAGCTTCATGGAGCTAAATACTTTTTGAAATTAGATTTACGATCAGGATATCATCAAATTCGAGTTCAAGAAAATGATATTCCAAAATAGCTTTTCGAACTCATGAAGGGCATTACGAGTTTTTGGTTATGCCTTTTGGCCTTACCAACGCTCCTTCGATGTTCCAAATTTTAATGAACCTGGTATTCCGCCTTTATCTTCACAAAATTGTCTTGGTTTTCTTCAATGATATTATGATTTATAGAAAAACATGGGAGGATCACTTGCTTAACTTAGATCAAGTCTTAAAAACCTTGGGAGAAAACCAACTATATGCCAAATGATCAAAATGTTCTTTTGGCCAATAAGAGATTGAATATCTTGGTCACATTGTTTCCAAGGATGGGGTTAAGGTTGACCCTCGTAAGATTGAAGATATGAAACATTGGCCCACTCCTATATCATGAAAATGTTTACGTGGTTTTTTGGGCTTAACTGGGTATTATCACAAATTTGTTAAGAACTATGGAAAGATGGTTGCCCCATTAGCAGCTTTGCTCAGGAAGAATAAATTTCTTTGGTCCTCCAAGGCCAACGATGCTTTCACTAACTTAAATAATGCCATGTGTTCTACTCTTGTGTTAGCCATATCGGATTTTGCAAAACCCTCCGTAATTGAAAGTGATGCTTTAGGTTTGGGAATGGGAGTTGTTCTCATGCAGGATGAACGACCATTGGCTTTTACTAGCAAGGCATTCTCTAGGAAGAATTTAGCCTGCTCTACATATGAGAAGGATATTTTGGCTATTATTCATGTTGTTCAACATTGGAGACCATACCTCATCGGTCAACATTTTATTATTCCTACCGACCACCATAGTTTAAATTATTTTCTTGAGCAACGTATATCCACGCCTGAGTAGCAAAAGTGGGTTACTAAATTACTAAGATATGATTATGAAATCATATACCGTAAGAGAAAGGACAATATGGTCGTCGATGTCCTTTCTCAAAAATTTGAATAATTACCCCAGTTGCATGCACTATCATCCCCTATACCCCAATGGATAGACCAAGTGACACAATAATGGTTTAATGATTCTTCAACACAAACATTAATTCAACAAATTCTACAAGATCCCATGAGAAAGCCTCACTATACTTGGAACAATGGTATACTTTGGTACAAAGGGTGTATTGTTTTATGTCCTACCTCCTTATATCAAACTAAACTCCATGAGTTACATGTCACTCTCATTGCAGGACATTCTGGATTCCTCAAAACTTATAAACATGTGGCTCGATCTTTTTATTGGGTAGGAATGAAACAAGATATTAAGCGATTTGTGGTTGAATGTGAGACGTGCCAACGATAAAAGGTAGAGACGATAGGTACTCTTGGCCTTCTCCAACCTCTTCCTATTACAACCAAAACATGGATCAATATTTCGATGGACTTTATTGAAGGTCTTCCATGCTCCTTGAGTAAAACTATTATTCTAGTCGTGGTGGATCAATTATCTAAATATGCTCACTTTTTTTCTTTAGCCCACCCTTACATAGCTAGTACCGTCTCACAACTCTTTCTTGATAATATTTTAAAACTACATAGTATACCTTCTACCATTGTTAGTTATCATAATGCCACCTTCACTACTAAATTTTGGCAAGAATTGTTTAAACTCCAAGGTACTCAGCTCTGTATGAGTTTTGCTTATCACCCTCAAATTGATGGTCAAACAGAAGTTGTAAATAAATGCTTGGAAACTTACTTACATTTTTTTGCTACTGCTCAACCACTTCATTGGGTCAAATGGCTTCCTTTAGCAGAATGGTGGTATAATACCTCCTACCATACTATCATTAAGATAACCACATATAAAGTGTTATATGGTCAAATACCACCTTCTCTTACTACTTATATTCTAGGAAGTACCAAGGTGCCTGCCATGGATTTTGAACTCTCTACTCGAGTTAATATCCTTCGCCTTCTCAAAGATAATTTACTGACGACCCAACATCGAATGAAGGAGCAAGTAGATCAACATAGGATCTAACAAGCATTTCAAGTCGATGATATGGTCTTCCTTCACCTTCAACCTTATCGCCAAACTTTTCTCAATCTCAAGGGTTCACAAAAGTTAGCTCCCAAATTCTATTGGCCTTACAAAGTTTTACAACGCATTAGATCCATTGCTTATAAAATCGAGTTACCAGAATCTTCCAAAATTCATCCCGTGTTCCATGTATCTTGCTTTAAGTCAGTTGTCGACACCAACATTACCACACAAACTCAATTACTTGCTTTCATCGAGGATTGATCACTCATGGTTGAACTAGAAGCCATTTTGGATCATCGCACTCGTACACCTGATCATTTCACCATCATTGAACTCTTGATTCAGTGGCAGGGTTTACCTTTCAAAGATTCTACTTGGGAAACGATTCATCACATCCAACAACAATTTCCTCATTTTTTGCTTTGAGGACAAAGCTCTTTTTAAGGAGGGTGGCATGTTAGGATTCCTATCCTAACCTCTTCATAAAATAATTATTTATTTATAATTTTCTATTCATTAAACCATTGTGTCTTTCTGGTGTAAATCCATCTGCAAGAGGTTAGAACAAGAACCTCCAATCACATGAAATTGTGACAAAAAAAAATAAAGCAAAAGATAAAATTCCTAATCACACAAAAGTTACAATAGATGGAAATAATCTGATAAATGCTTTCTTTCTTATTCCTGGATTTCCCCTTTTACAATGCGATACCAAGGAAATATATACCCCAAAAAAACCCTAAAACAAAACCCTAAATCTTAAGCCCTAAAAATAAATTTTTTATTATTTTTTCTAGGCTATTTTGTCTTTAGTACCAAAACCTAAATCACCCAAAAAAATTTGGATAGCCCTCAAAATTGATATGCACCTTCGTATCATCTATATTAAGCCTCCTAGAAAATATCAACACCTTCCCATGCCTAAATAAGAAGTTATCCCAGATATATTTTCTTCCAAATTTTCAAAAAAAATACTAAATCCCATTTTCGGGGCACTAGATGAAAGAATTAGAACTTGAAAAAAACTTGAAAAAATAACTAGAAGACTAGAGTGGTCTAGCCCATGGCATGTCCACCTCTTTATCTAACTCTCAGTAAAATTTCAAGTCGATCTAATAGTCGGATCAAAAGTTATGCCCTTCGGAAGATAGGTTCCTACATCACTTTACACTTGTGTCCTTAGAAATAGCTATATAGTTTCGTTGGGTAGGAAGTAGAACGACATCAATGAAGAAAATCATAAACTTACTTATATCCATTGGAAGGCAATTATTCCTCCAGTGTAACTGAGATTTCATGTAAAAGATGATTTCTTCTCCTATTTGCAAATTTTGAATAAAAATATTAATAATTTATATTAAATTTTCAAGATAAGACACGAGTCTTATCAATAGGGTTGGTTTAGACTCCTCTATGTCTAAACAAATCTTCTCTAAATTGCTTTCCTTTCCTTTAATATTTTTTTGTTCCTTTCCGACCATTCAATCCAAAGCATTGTATTTTTTGATGTATCCTGAATTATATGTTACACATCATTTTTAAAAGTGTTTTACCATTGCTTTAACCATTCTTCAATTCATCCATTTATCACCTGTATTTACCAAACATATTAAGAATCCATTGTCAACTGTCCCAAGAGATGGTCTATACTCTCATTTTTTTTTCTCCATAAAACACATTGCGAGGGGCCATGAAAACCCCTTTTCATTAGGTTATCTTAGAATAAAATTTTCCTTACTAGCCATACAAACATTTTAACTTTTGGAATGTTTGGGCTTATCCAAATATCTCTCCATATTTTTGTGGTATTTCATTTTTGTTAGTGCTTTACATTATATCTACTTTTTGTTGTGTATTCTCCTAGGCTATTCAACTCCTAAATCAACTTATAGTCAACTCCTTGAGAATAATCAATGTTATAATCAGTGTTGTTATCTTTTTATTCAGCCGCCTCCTAGCAATAATGCCTGATATTCTTAGTAAAAAAATATTATTTTCATTTGTATATGAAACCCTATATCTATCTTGAAGTAATCTCATCCATAGTTTCAAAACTAAATTTAGATTGAATAACATTTTATTACATTAAATTCTTACTGTCCATCTTAAACTTTTAACCACTAAATTAATTAATTATTTTTAAACATTTTATAATGTAAAACCATTTAATAATAAAAATGCAGTAAAAATTAAACTTAGTCATTGAACTCAACTTATTTAGTTAGAAGAATCCTATCACTATATTATTTCATCATAATTTTGAAATCTGATATTATTTTCATCTTTTCGAAAGAGAAGTGTTCCCGAAGTTCCCGAAGCTCAAGGCAATTGGCCTTCCGACCCTTGTTTGATTCCGACTTTATTTATTCTTAATTTTTCCTTTTTTCTATCGATCGGTGCAAGGTACAAATGAAAAGCCATAATGTATCTTATGTTTTACATAAAGAAAGTAACCGAGTCACCTGCCACTCCATCTAATTCGCAAACGTTCGTCGGATGCTTCCGGATAGATATCATCGGTCAACGTTATCCAATTTAAATTAACTTTGATGACAACAATCCCCTGCATATCCAGTGTCAAACAAAAATTATTCTGTGAAAAAATGAGCTAAATTCAAGGAGTCCTCGTCCTCGTCCTTCACGTCTTTATCCTTCAGTCCAATTTTCCGGCATTTTCATCCTCTGATTTTTATCATTTGCACCTTCCTCCCAAAATTTTAGCCGAAGTGCGCTATTGATCTTCTGCAATGGCGACCTTGCTGGCAAAGTTTTTGGCAGTAATCTTAACCTTCAGCTTTTCTTTCGCGGTTTCAGGGCGTGAGCTTCCCTTTCAGAGAATCCAAGGGCCAAAGCCTTGGAAGGAATTGTATGATAACTCCAAATACGGAAGGCTTCAGCTTCAAAATGGACTTGGAAGGACTCCACAGATGGGGTAAGCTTTATATATACACATAAAATATACAGTTTGTTATGTATATATACACTTGCTACGACTTCATTTTTATTTTTAAAAATAAAATCGCGGTGTAGCAGTGGAAGGGCGGCTTAGTTTACTAATCTTTTCGGTTTTTCTTTGTTTTTGTTGTTATATTTCAGGTGGAACAGCTGGAACTTCTTTGCCTGTGCTATAAACGAGACGGTGATTCGGGAAACAGGTAAATTCACGTCTCAAAATTGAAAGATTTAGGATGATTATGCTATTTTCACTTTGGTTGGAAATTTATATTTTGAGCTGGACATTTGAGAGTTATATTTGAGTTTTTGTCTTTTTGTTTTTCTGTTTAATCGAATATGTGTGAATATTTTTCGAAGACAGGGATGTACAGTGAATTTATTTATTATTTGTGAAAATCTAGGACGATTTATGTTAAAAGAGCGTGCTGTCTGCAGTTTTGCATGTTAAACTGTGATTTTAATGGGACAAAACAGTTGTGTGGAGTGAATTTGTTTCCTATATTTGAAGATTTAAACATTTTATGTTACAAAGATCCTGTAGTTTTCAGTTTTGCCTGTCAGTTTTGATTTTAGTCGGATATCGATTAGTTATTCTAGAAGATTCATATGAACACTTTTCACGAGAAAATCGCCGATTTGAGCATTGTTTTTTCTGAATTTTAGCATTTCAAGAAAATTTTAAACTTAAACAGAACCAGCAATATCTTATTGTTTTAGAGTTGCCTTTTTTTTGTTTTTAAGAACATAAATACAACGAGCAAATTTGCCCTTTTAATTGGACATTTGTGATTAATTTTTGTCTCGATTTTCCGGTCTAATCGGAGATCGGAGATCCGAGATTTCTTTCTTTAGAACTTCCGTATTACGTGCAATTCTATCCTATTGGCTTGAGGTTTAGGAGTAACTTTGTAATGAAAATATCTTCACAACTAAAGTCGAACTGAACTCTGAGTTTTGAGATTATTTATTTAAAATTTTTATACCAATAACATCTGTGTCCTAGTAACTGGAAATTTGAAATTGATTTCCACGTAGAAAATGCATTTGCAAACAACTTTTAGAATGGATAGCCCTGGTTCGATTCCGGGGTATCTTGTAAACTAGGAATCTCCAGAGTGACACTATCGCAGACGTTTGAGATTATTTATTCAAAATTTAAACATTCCTGTCAACTGTGTCCTGCTAACTGGAAGTGATTTCCATACTGAAAATCCTTGCAAACCATTTTTTGGTCATCCCTAGCCCAGGTTCGATTCCCAGGTTGCTTCTGGGCTAGGAATCCCCAGAGTGACACTATCACAGACGTTTGACCCTCTCCAGCCAAGGGGTAGACCTATACACTTTCTGTCTCAATTTATCTATAACTATCTAACTATGCATAGGTATAACTAATTAAGTTTTAACTGACAGTTTGAGTGTGCTTTCTGAGTTGGAAGAACATTCATAATTTGTTTTATCTGTTTAATTGGAGGGCTGAGAGTTATCGTTTTTTTGAAAAAATGAAAAACTTGTATTAATACAAAGAGCTGTTACAAACGGGAGAAAGCACATCCCAGCCAAGAGCAAACACCAAGACAACAAGAGCAGAGCAGAAAAGTCTGCACAAACCAACAAAGAGCACAAAAGCCAAGGGCGGGGCGAAAGGCGACATGTCGCGAAAAGCGACATGTCGCGAAATCGCGACGGTCGGCTCCGTCTCGACCGCCGAGGCGCCCCTAGTCGCGAACGCGACATGTCGCGAAATCGCGACAACCAGAGCCCTCGGCAACCGACCGCCAAAAAGGTCGCGAAATCGCGACGGCACCTCCCTCCGACGCTCCAGCAACAAAGGTGTCGCAAAATCGCGACCAAAAATCCAAAGAGCTCCCGAACTCCAGAAAGGTCGGAAGGCGCAACAAGATTTCTCCAAATCGCCCATCCAAGATGAGTGTCGCGAAATCGCGACGAATTATCCGGTTGGTGCCCAAGCGAAGAAGGGTCGCGATATCGCGACGGGTTTCCAAAAGCCTCTTACGTGCAAAAGTGTGCGAAATCGCGACAAGAATTCCTTTCGGCACCCGGCCAAAAAAGTGTCGCGAAATCGCGACCAATTTTCCATTTTGCATCCGATCAAAAGAGTCGCGATATCGTGACGGGGTTTTCCTTAAGACGCCGGTTGCCAAAGTGTCGCGATATCGCGACAATTTTCCTTTAGCTCCCAAACCTCAAACGCGTCGCGACGAGTTTTCACATTGCACCGCAAAAGTGTCGCGATATCGCGACAAGTTTTCCGAAAGTGTCCCAAAGCGTCGCGATATCGCGACAAGTTTTCCTTGCAACTCCCAAACCCCAAAGCGTCGCGATATCGCGACGAGTTTTCACATTGCACCATCATCAAAAGTGTCGCGATATGTCGGAAAGTTTTCCGATGGCCCCAAAACTCGCGATATCGCGACAAGTTTTCCTTGCAACTCCCAAACCTCAAACCGCGCGATATCGCGACGAGTTTTCACATTGCACCCAGCTCAAAAGTGTCGCGATATCGCGACAAGTTTTCCGATGGCCGTTGCAAAACTCGCGATATCGCACGTTTTCCTTGCATCCTCCAAACAAAAAAGGTCACGCGAGAATATCTTCTCCACCAATGGGCGATCGCTCCTCCACCCCCCAACCACCAACTTCCACCAAAGCGTGATGGCTCACCATGTCCAAATCGCGACAACTTACAGGAGGCGCAAAAAAAGTCGAAACCGAAAAACCAACCTTAGCCATTTTTTTACTCATTGAGAGGATCGTTCCAAACCTACCGAATCACTTCATCAATCGAGGCATGTCCGTATGCACTCCTACCTCTTTCTCCCATCTTTGAAGAAAGTCACCACCTTGTTCAAATTTCGTCTCACATAAACGGGATCACATCATCTAACTCCCTCCATAAATCCTTGATTTGGAAATCAAATCCACCCAAGCTTTGGAGAAGTTTCCATGAACAAGAGCCCACAAGTGTGAATCGATTCAATAATTATCCTCCTATGACCACCAACCCAAATAGAACGGACTTGATCGCAATGCTTCCCGTTGTTTGTAGCTCTGCCCAAACCCCACTCCAGACACCGAACCAACATGATCCCGACAACACCAATACCCCCCCCGGTTGCCTTTGCAGCCCCATCCGTATTGATCTTGTCCCCTGGGGAGGTTTCAATTCTCTATCTTGTCTCTCTGGCCCTCTACCCCTCCTCAAAGCCCAAGACCACTGATTCTCCTCATCACTTGATGGCGAACTTTGCTCCAAATGCCCACTCCGTCTCGGGAAATATCTCTAAAGATCGGGCATTTCTCTCCACCAAACTTGCCACCAAATGAGAGAAAGCCGACTCCCATCCATACGGAGACTAGATTTAAATCTGCCCCTTTTCCAAATTTCCCAAATGTAGGCACGATTTAAATCACCATTCCTGAAATTTATATTGAGAGAACCAACGCTCCATATCCGATCGAAAAGGGCACTCGAACATCGTGATCAGCAGTTTCCTCATGTTTATGCCAGCACACCAGGGACCGATGATTCCTCTACTGAGCTTGTCAAAGGTGAGAACTCCATTGTGCATGAGTGAGAAAGAAATTCACTTTCGGCCAGCCCTTGGGATGCCAAATCCTTCTCACCTGGACCGGAAAGAATCGGGGAGGCGCAGGAGGATCTGCTCATAACCATCCTTAACTAAATAGACCCCAAGGCTCCCATAGCCCAGGCTAATTCATCCTCCTCATCCCTCCGAAGGAACCTTTCGGACAAGATTTTGTTCAAGATGGGTGCCACTCGGAGGGATTGTTATTAGCCACTCCTCCCACCTCTTAAACTTTTTAAATTTATACTCCCCCAATTGGTGGTGTTGAAGTAGCTTCGATGCGGATCCATCCCCAGGCTTCTATGGCGGACTTGATTGGAATTCAGAAACATAGCAATGATGGGTTACTGGTCCCAGAATCGGTCCAAACGAGCCTTATCCCCCTTCCCACTTTCCAAAAGAGCTGGTCTTTTATGACTTGAGATCCAAGCTTAGAGTCCGCCACACTAAGGAACCAGTGCCATCCGGGGAACGACCCACTGATAGGGTGGACAGGTCCCAAATATTTGCTGGATAGGAGTCGACTGAATAGGGAGGTTGGTGAAATCCACCTCCAATATAGTTTTCCACCAAGGCTCTTATTAAGCATGGAGCTTCTCCCACCCTCCTTTATTCTTAGGAGTAACTTTTCCCACCCAACGAGCCCATTTTTCTCCCCGTTTGCACCTTCCCATAGAAATTTTCTAGCCATGTTGTCCACTCTTTCCGGATGGAATGAGGGCAGCAGGATAGAGAATTTATAGATTGGCATACCTGAATAACAGACTATAGGAAGGTTAATCTACCCCCATAGCTTAGCCATTTGTGGGACCAGTGATTCACTCTATCTTTGATACCTTCTATTAGATCCTTCCAGATATCTAATTTTAGTTTTTTGAAATGCAGGGACCCCAAGTAAACAATTGGAAGAGAGTCCTAGTGAATCCCAGAATCTCAATAATTCTATCCCACCTTTGGTCAAGATTGAAAAACCACTTTAGACTTCCTGTCATTGAGGACCTGGTTTGAGGCCCTAAGGTAAACATTAAAGTATCTCGATTCCTTTGGCTTCCCCAGACCGCCACACCAACCAATCCAAGATCGTCCACAACCCAAATGGGTCAAGGTTTCCTCTCCAACCTTGACACCAATTAGCAAGCCTTGTTGCCTTCTCCTCAAGAAAGTCCCCTAATCCTTCACCGAATGAGGAAATAGGAAGCAGGATCTCCTTGACCACGAAGCTCCGAAGGAGCGAGGAACCCTTGATAACAGAATAAGAAGTGTACACACACCATGATCCAATCAATCCATCGGGAGAGCCAAAGGCTGCCATAATTTTACAAAAGCTCCACTCCACCCGTCATAACCTTGGACATGTCCAATTTAATAAACATTCCTTTATACCCATTTTGCATAGTATGGATAGCCTCCTGGCAAGAATCACCCCATCCAAGATTTGTCTTCCCTCAACACCCCCTTGTTCGAGAGATGATGTTATGGAGAAGTGGTTTAAGCCTCACCATTGTCTTGGTGATTATTTTGTAAATCACTTACATAAAGCAATAGGTCTGAAATCAGATCCGAGTTCCCTCCTCCCCTTTTGGAATTAAAGAAATGAAGGTTGTTATAGCCCAGAGCATTCTTTTATTGATTCAGATTCCTCTCACCAAAACATCCTCCCCAAAGTATCCCAAAGGCTTGAAAAACTCAATAGGAAGCCATCGCCGAGATTTACCAGACTCATACCAAAGACCACATTTCTTTCATTTCTCTCAATGGGTCTAAAGGCCTGATTTTCTTCTTGAGATAATAGAGAATGACATTAAGAACTTCACCAGCCTCATCCTTTCCATACTTTAAAAAGTTTAGAAATAATCAATTGAGTGTTGTGCATATCGAAGGGTATCAAAGTATGACCATTCTCATCATTAAGGGCTTCCATATTGTTCACGTCTCCTAGCACAACATCGTGAAAAATTTTATTTCTCCCCTTCTAGTATCCAATATTTCTTGCCCTCTTTTCATATGTCTCTTCTTGGTTATCAATGGCCTCACCCAAGGCATCATCTTCGATTTGAGTTGCTCAAATGTTCCTTCCCTAAAGAGTTTCAACCTCCTCCCATCCCATCAAGGGGCCCTTGAGCTGAAAATCTGACTTATTTCTTTCCTCCATTTTTATTGAAGTTTAACATAGTGAAGTTGTTTATAAATTTGAACATTGCTGTCCCAAAAGGAGACGCCCTTCCCACCTTTTTTCAATCCTCCTTTTCAACCAAAAATTCTCAAATTTAAAAGCCTGTGATGCTGTTCTATCAAAGTCCCTCCCTCCAAAAAATGAGAATGTCAAAAGCCCTCCAAAATCAAACTTGGTATTCCATTTACAAAGCTTCCTCGAGACCAACCATCTAACTGACCTTCCTTTGTGGTTCCCCTCTTGTTAGTCCAAGTGAAATAGGATCCGGGCTTGAACATCAACTAATGAAAGGCTTGGACGGACGAGGGTCCCCGGGATCCAAAATTGGGGGCCACCTTCCGGTCACGAGATAACTTTGCATTAAAATCATAATCCGTTAGATATTTCTAGATGACTCATATTATGAACAACTTTCCATTGAAGCCTCACCATCTAGGTCTTGGGCCCCATAAAAGTTAGTGATTAAGACATGTTCTGTGAAGTTATTTATGAAGTGAGATGTAAGGCACCCCTCAAGCTATATGTTCAGTCCAGCCAAAGGATTCAGAGTGACGATCCCCAGCTCCTTGGGCAGCCACATCCATATGGCCCCCCATTCTATTAACTATTTTACTAATAATATCTAAAGACATTTTTGTTTCTAATAAGCAAAATCTTTAATTCTAAGAGTCTTTGAAAAGATTGATGGGTTCCTTTAAACCCAACATTCCAAGATTGTATGATCATGAAAACTTGAGAGCAAAGAATCAATAGTCCTCACCATCCTCCATTGATCGGTTTATCCCTTCCATCGATCCTTTTTCTTTCCCCTCCTTGAGTGTTGCGTTTTTGGATCTCTTTTCACCGAGAGAACCGGCTGGCCTTTCTCTTTTTTCTGAATTCCCATGCTAACGTCTTAAGGCGGCGCTGGGAGTGCACTATCGCGATTTTCGGAATACCTCGGAGGGCACAAACAGTCGAACGGGGAGGAGATGAAGGAGAGACATGAGTTTGAAGGTTATGGGTCTCAATATTCCCATCACACCTTCCATATTCTGATCCTGATCCACTAATGACTTAAAGATTTCATATCCTTAGTTGGCTTAGATTAATTTGCTCCTTACCATTTTTCTTCGGCTTTCTCCTTCGCTTGGTGTTCAAAGCCATCTTTCGACCCTCATTGCCCGAGGAGTATTAGAAGTTTCTTTAGAAGAAGACTTTTCCTCTCCGGAGCGATTTGGCATACCATTCGGGCTTCCGTTTTGGAGTTCAAGAGGTTTGGACAAAACCGGGCCAAGTGCCCATGTTTATGGCGACTCGCATCAAAGCGTGCCTCATAGTCTAACTGTTGGATCCAGGATACCTCCCGTCCGCCACCCTGGTAGAGGTTGAATGTCCATTTCCACGATTCGGCAAGACACCGAGAACCTTCTATAGTATCCCTGAAACGCCGGATCGCCGGAGTTGCCTATCATTTCAAGACCGGCTCCCCCAAACTCCATTGGCGACTACCGAACCAGACCGGACAGCCGTGGGTTCAATGCGGGGATCGAATCCCACTCTCCGGGGTTGGACAAATAACCCGCCGGGCGTGGTTTCTCTTCTCGATTCAAACCCTCATCAGCTAAGGAAGAGAAGCAACGATGAAAACCGTTGATAAACCAAAGGGAATACCACCATGGGGCTCCCTCCGACCCACGTGTGCAAGAAATTCGGGGTTGGTCGATACCCATGAATTTGCAAATCAAATCATGATTAGCTTGTATAAAATGGCTTCTACCAACTTGGTCGATAACAATCTAGGTCTTGAAGCATTGTGGAAGGCACCATTGACACGATGCTGCGAAACCCTTACCAGCATTCTTGAGCATCATATTCAAAGTGTTTCTCTCGCCATTAGATGCGAAGGATTGTCCAAGCATCAGCAAGAGCCTTCTCCCGAAAGAGGCTTGGAGGAACCCCATTGGGCCCTCCGAAGCGGCACACGATCCTTCAAAACCACAGAAATAGAACAACACAGAAAACTACCTGAGGGCCTGGATTATCCTACGCTTCGGGAGTCCAAGAACAACTCCTGTCGCCTGCACAGGGAGATTCCCGCCAAAACGCCAAATCGCCATGGCTGAGAGTTATCGTTACAAAATATTTGAGACTGATTTTTATGATGAAAATACATCCACATGTAAATTTATCCACTTAATCAGAGATGATAGTCATCTCTGTAAGTCTTTTAACATTATTATTAATTTTGTCTGGTCTATTGGAGCTCTGGGTGTTCTGTATCAAAACATATTCCCGAGTAAATCTCTCTTTAATCAGAGACATAACCAGTTAGCAAGGAAATTTGTGGGATAAATCTGAGGCTTGGAAATGATTTTTTTTAACGATGCATTTTCTTACCAGGTAAATTGATAGACATATGTGTTATTTTACAAAAATTCACAAATATAAAATTTCTGGACAGCGAATTAGCAATTCTCTGCATTTTTACAAAAATGTTTTAGCTCAAAACCTCTGTGCCATTGGACATACTATCATTTGAGGTATCGAATCTATTACGTACAAGATATTGAAGCCAGTTTGGGCATATTAGTTTAGGATTTTGGTTAAGGGTGTTTATCCACAAGGTTATGGGTTCATTTTCTTTCTGGCATTAACCCTTGCAGATTTAAACACCAAGCTCCACAAAGATCAGTGGTGGGTTCTGTGTATATTTTAGTTCTATCCATCATGTTGTGGGCATGCAGGAGCTGAGGTGTATGGCTTCTTGGCATCTCATGTTGTTCATCTTTGTCTGAGAAAACTCATCTTTTATGCTGCATGCATCTGTAGCCTTTCTCTCCATCCACTTAATTCATCTCTGCACTTTGTCCCTTTAGTAGCATATGTGCACTCCAATGCTCTTTTGTGAGATGCTCGATTCATTGTTGCAGTATTGAAGAGACTGAATTTTACAGGCAAAATCTGTCCAGAAAAATTACTGTTTGAGTTCAGATAAACATTATAATCTTGCAATCTTGATTTAGTTATCACACCCCTCATTTTATTATTATTTCTCACACTGCCTTGCATTAAAAGTTTTTTTTTTGTCTATTTCAAGTTATGTTGCAGGCGGACATGACCTTTGTGACCGCCTCTACAAAGTTTTTCCCATTTCTAGTAATACACCCCAAGAGCAAAAAAGAATGATTCTTGGTCTTGGTATATTAGCCTTTGTTTTTCATTGCATTTATGTCCATGTCTTTGTCTATTGAGCTTCTTTTCAAAATACATTTGATTTGCATACTGGCTTATTTATTTGTCATCCTATCAATGAATCTTATATAAATTTATTAAATTCTCTCATATATATGTCACCCTATAAGTCAATCTTGTTTGAATTTTTTTTTTCAATGAGTTTACACAGGTTTTTATGAGGGGTCCCGGTCCCCTCATACTGAGTGGGGTTGAACCTTGGACCTCTCAAAGAGAGGCCAAAGCCCTTACCACTGCAGTAAGCTGGCAGCTATAATCTTGTTTGAAATTTTGATATGCATTTGAGTTCTATTTTATTCGAGTCTCTTTTGAACTTTTTGCTTCTTCTAGTAACCAACATCTATATTTTATGGAATCACCCTTTTCTGAAGTTGACTACCAACTCAGAGTTGCTTTCACTTATCAAACTATTTACCAGAACCAAAACAAATATTTAGCACAAGTTTCAAGCTAGAAACTTCATTTGCTAGATGCACTGTACAAGCCAATGAAGCAAACTAGAACTGTTCTGTTCAGGGAATTACTTTTATGATTAACTGTTCCAGCATTGCCTGTGTTTCACTTCAAAGCTTCATCAAACCTTTTATCTTTTTAATAAGCATATGAGCTTCTGTAGGAGGGCTTATCCCAGAAGAAAGCTGTATACAGTACACAGGCTCCAAAATAGGTAGATTGTGCAGCATAGAACCTTGATAGAAACAAAAACCCAAGAAATTTATGTACGAAAAAACTGTTTGAAGATTTTAGCTAGGGATCCTACTATGTGGCAAAACAAGAGTGACTGCCTAAAACTACTCAGAACAAACAACATCTTAAATACCAGGGCTATTACAAATCCACTAAAACTAGAAAACCAATCACCTTTATAAAATGCTACTCGAGAGAATGCAGTTAAGATTAAAAGAGATCTCTGAGAAATGTAGAAACTTGCATAAAACTGTTTGGAAAATGAAAACCTAGAGGAGTGTGCAAGGTTGGGGACTGCCCCAAAACTCTTCATCACACCCAAAGGGGAGTCTCTAGAAGTAGAAAGGTGCCAATGCCTCATTGTCCATGAAATTTTGTGGAGGGAGATTACACTACCTATGCCAAGGGTTTAAGGAAATGAAGTATCTGGACAATTTACATAAAAGAGCATCATTCACATATATGTCACTCTTAGTGCCAGCCACTGCTGTACTCAAAGAGCACTTGACGTTGCTTGTATTTGATATGGTATGGAAGAATGATGTAATCTGCCTGGGGGGTTTGGAGGTCTCTTCAAGTGTTCTATGTCTAAGAGTAATAGGATCATGAGGATAAAGTGCAAGGCATCTTTGGTTAGGGTAACGAAAGAAATATGAGTGACCTCCCTGAATTGCAGTACAAGCAATAGCACCTTTCTTGCAGCTCATACTTGATGAGGTACATAAAGATGAAGTGATCCTCATCTGCTATCTCTTGCATGGAGCAAATATGGTAGATCTTGTCTTCCCAAGCAATATGATGATTGGTCTCGACATGCAACTGAGGAAAGTGGACTTAGTTGACCAAGGAGAATCCTAATGGGACCATCACTTTATTGGAGATGGTCCCATCAAATGATGATGCCATGTGCAATATGAAGGAAATCAACATAGAAGGCTAACTTAGAGTTGAGAGGCTATGAGCGAGAGGTCCAAGCGACCTGAATATATTGTTTGTAAATGCCCTTCTCAAAAATTTTGTTAATCATCTCTCATTGAGGAAGAAGGCAGGGGGTGCCTTCAAGGAGTACTTGAAGGAGGAAGCCGATCAACAAATATGTGAATATATTGAAGAAGCAACTTGACCATGGAATATCAATAGCGGTGATCCCAATAAAGCCCTCGGAGTAGAGTTCTAGGTATGCATACCTCTTGTGATTAGAGGGCAAGTCACCCATATGTTGGAGTCTATGCAAGTAGAAATAAGCGTGAAGATCCTCTCAAGTCGAAGGTGATAGGCTGCAAATCAGCTTTAATAATGCACTTTGGAATTGTCCATTTGCAATGGATTATCTGTTGGAGCATGAGATTTTGAATTCTCTTAATGTGAGCTTAATCCATTGGTCCCAATATGGGGCTTCAAACCTCATAACCAAAAATAGTAGTAGGTTTAAAAATGGTATAAAAGAAGTGCATCTTAAAAGGGATATTCTAGAAATGTGTTGTAGAGGACCGATGCTCAAGAACAAACAATGAGGCATATCCCATATAAAGATGTTAGTAGGCAACTTGCCGTAGATTGAAAAACATGCTGATGAAATGAACTTCTAGAGAGGTGTTGGCCATTGTGATCTCCACAACCTCTATTTTCTATGAGAACTAGTATATGGGGAGAGTATCTTCAGAAGCATTACAAACCATAGTCTTGGTTTTACTATGGTTAACCATGATTTTTTTAATCACATAAGAGACTTTAGGGCATTCAATTGTTTCTACAATCCTCTAGGAGAGTGTGAGAAGAGAACTACGTCATAAATAAAAGAAGGATGACAATAGGTACATGATGTAAGGTGCATCAATTATCCATGTGAACATGTTGTTGAAGGAAATTCTCTAGTTCATAAATGTAGATACCAAAAAGAGTTAGTGAGAATGGGCACCCTTGCTTGACCCTTGTAGTACTCTTGATGAGATTAGAGAACCCAAAGGAGTACAAAAACGACCAATGACCAGTTTGTAAAGCCACATAGCAGCAATTATAAGGGAGTTTGGGGTGCCAATATGTCGCAAATTTTGAAAGAGAAGATGTCTCGAAACAATGTGACAAATCTTCTTAAAATCCACAAAAAAGCAAAAGACTTTAGAAGATCAATGATGTGCCTCCTTAAAGATAGCCTAAAGAGTGAGGATGTGGTCAATAGTTTGAAAATCCTTTTGAAAGCCAATTTCCCCCTTTCCCCTCAAGTTCCGTTGCTTCAAGCAATTAGGAAGCCATATATCCAAGATTGTGGCATAAAATTTGGCAAATGTGTGTCTAACCATGATTACATATATATATTTTAAATTTATTTAATTGGTTATATGGGATTGAAATGGGCCCTGCCTGTATTACATCAAGGTCACAAAGTGGTATTACAACAACTTGACAATTATGCATGTATTGCATGGCAAGATTTGAACCTAGGTCTCCTTATTGAAAGTGAGAAATTTAACCAATAGAGCTAATGCCATTTGATTCTGTTAAGGTTCACCTATGAGATTTGAACCTTAGCTTATGGTATGAAACTCATCACTCCTAGCCACTTGCTCTATAGCCCATGAGTGATAGTCCTATAATGGTTATGGTTCGAGTTGTTCCGGATTTTGTGGATGGGATGGATTATCTCGAGACCATGTGCTACTTTTTTATTTTTTGGGAGGGGGGGGGGAGGTGGGATCCATTGCAAACAACAACATCAAACAAGTTTTCAATCAGGAAAGCAAATGAATTCAGAATCTGTTGGCCTACTAGTGCTAATTTTTGAATAGTTGTCCAAATATCTTAAGGAGAAAAAAGATAAGATGGCGGATAGGGGTGACACTAATGATGAGTTGTTTAGAAATATCATATAGAGAACTAGCATGAGAGACCCAAGTATGGGGAGTAATATTAGAAAGGGGGGACTTGTGTGAAAGGTTTGCTAAAAGGCCTTGGGAGAGGGGTGAAGGACATTTGGAAGCACTGTGATCTATTCGCAAGAAATTCATGTTTCTTTTGTTGGAGGTGCTTATAGTCTCTTTAGGAGGAGGGTCATGGGCAAAAGACACAATGAAACCTTTGATGCATAGAGTTGTAGTCATCATCATACTACGGTTCATAGGATAAGAGCCACTTTATTGAGTGGGTGAAGAATGATGCATCATGTGAGGAAAGGAGTACAAGGCTGATGCCCATAGAGTGCACTTGAAATGAGAATATTCTTGGTTGTGACAATGATAGTTGAAAGGGATTAGGACCCAAACATGATTTGGATGAGAGCGTCCGCATAGTCAGAAGGGTGTACTCGATGTCAAAGTGTATATTGATGTGATGAAAAATAGAGGATTTGTAGGAGGTGTCCAAGAACTCCAAAGAAGTAGAAGGCATAAAGGTAAGGGTTGCATAATCTTGGGGGGAGTTGGTCAGAAACAAGGAAATCACAAATATGTGGGATCAAGGATTAGTTGAGACATAGGACACATCACCTGCATTGCTATTATGGGGAAACAAGTGAAACTGCCATAAATCCAAGAAGTATGATAGTACATGGAAAATACGAATTCCATGTGATTCCCTCAATTTAAGAAATGTCACCCATATCTATAATTGGGTTAGCTTCATCTACTGAAGATGTTTGTAGGCCAAATTTCTTGGTATGAAGCTCATGAAAACAAAGCATATCCTTAAGCAGATCATGGATGTGCATCTACAGGATCACAATGTTTGCATTGATCTCCCTTAGGAGGATGATATCAACCAAAGAGGCATAATGTAAATTCCTAGGGTAAAGATCAATGTACGGGTCACCATCCTTATCCATTTGAAAGGATGATGAGGATAGATAGAAATAACAAATGGTTTCGAATACATCGCGAGTTGGAGGTGGGACCTTCCGTACTAGGTTTCACATGTACCTCAAGTGGACATCAAATGGGCAAAAAGACATGTTGCTTCAGAGGCAAACCTTGATGAGCTAAGCCAACCCCTTAGACCCCCAAACCCCACCTGATCTTTGAGTATCATTCCTAAATTTGAGATCCAGAAGTAGGTAATAAGGGGAGGAAGTACTAGTTTCAGTTTCTAATTGGTCTTAAGTGAGAAAGATAAGGTCATGAGGAGAAATATTACCAGGGAAAGTGCCCAAGGATGTTCAAATTACATTGTCAAATTTCCAACAAACAATAGAGATATTTCCATCACTCATTGCAACCAAAGACTAAGTTGGCCAAAATGCGACCACCTAGCAAGAGGAGACTCTCAAGTAACCATCCTCAGTTGTGAACTACAACCCATTTGTTTGCTTGCTTAGGTTCATAACTTGAGTATGGGCTCTTCAAAGTCCCTTTGGTAAGAGATGTGTAAGGTCCCATCCAAATAGTCAATGGTGGGGAGTGAAAAGAACTTCATCTTAACCTTGAAGGCTAGCAAGCTTTCCTCAACAAATTTGAGTCGAGAGTCAAATACTAAGGGTGTCATTTGAGGTCAGCCAAGCCTTATGAAGAGTTATATCCTTCCCAATCCATTTCAAAAAGAAACATTAAACAAGTTTTCAATTAGGAAAGTGAGTTCACACAATGTTGGAGGAATTTAACTTGGGATGCCTCAAAACATACTATCTTGCTAGTTTTTAATTTCTGATTAGCTGTACAAATATCCTAAGGAGAGAAGAATAGGATGGAGGGTAGGGGTAGCACTAGAGATTGATGGGTTGAAAATGTCATACAGATAGCTGGCATAGTAGATTCTAGTATGGTGGGTAATATTACAAAGGGGGGATTTCTTTGTGCAAAATGTTTGCCAAAAGTTCATGGGAGAGTGGTGAAAGGCATGTGGGAGCTCTTGGATCTATGGGCAAGAAACTCATGTTTCTTTAGATGGAGGTGCCTATAGTCTTTTTATAAGGAGGTTCATGGCCAAGGATACAACAAAGTGTGTGATGCATCACATGACAGTGGCCACTCCGTTAATGGGGTGAAGTATGATGCATCGTGTGGGGCGGAGGAGCACAAGGCGGCCGCCTCTATAGTGCATGTGAAAAATTCTACTTGGTTGTGGCAGTGATAGTGTAAGTGATTAGTACTCAAACATGAGGTGAGAAAGGGGGATGCATAGTCAAAGAGCATACTCAATATTTAAGTGTATATTAAGGTGATGAACAATGGAGGAGCTACAGGAGGAGGTGGCCAAGAGCTCCAAAGAAGTAAAGGGCATAAAGGGAAGGTGTGCATGATCTACGGGAGGAAGCTGGTAGGATGTAGAGCGTAATATGGACTTGCCTATTCATAAGGTTTCGTATGCAATGTCGAGTGTTTAGGAACCACTAGGTGTTATGGAGATATTGTTGGACGATCTGCATTCACAGTTGTTAGCTTTCAGGACCGTTTGTGGCAGTATTTTCAGAGACTTACTATTTTTAGTAAGTCAGTTAGGGTTGGATTCTCGGGAAAAGGAAAGTACGACTGGCATCTTCAGCCAAATGGGTACTCATTTCTATCTTCGGATGTGAGTTTGGATGAGCGGTCATGGAGTTTTTAATCGTCGAAGTTATAATTATTATAAAGTCATTAAATTATTATATTATTCTCTTAAGTATGTATGACTTTATAATTTTTTAGGGGGCTTATGAGTACTCATTTTTAAGGAAATAATGTATATTTTAATGTGGTTTTATTAATGCCTAGCTTGGACGCCACTTTTGGAGATTATAATATGATTAAGTGATATTGTGGAGTTAAGTCATTATATGTGCTCATTAGTAAATGAATTATTGACATAAAGCAAGTAAAAAAGAAAGAAGTTTAATCCTACATTCTACCCACATTGGGTCGACCAGCTCGAGAAAAGAATAAATAGAGGTTGTGAGAGCATTTGAAAACATCTTTGGTTATTACATTTCATGTTTGGAGAAAGGAGCTTGCTTGCAGCAAAGTTTGCAGGAAGATATCCAGCTTGTTTGTGACGAAAAACCACAGGCAAGGGCAGATTTGGCTTGTTTGGAGACGAAACCCTCCAGCAGGAACATCACTTTTGGGATTGCAAGATATCCTTGGAGTGATTGTGGCATTTCCGTGACGGGGAATGATTTGAGCTTCAAAGTGGCAGTTTGTTGATGAGTTTTGGGGGTGCACTTGGTGCCATTTTTAGAGTTACTTCAGATTGCAGATGTTTCCAGTGAGGCCAAACCATTAGAGGCTATTTTGAATTAGATTGCTTGGGTTTTGAAGAAGCTTGTATTGCTAATTATTCATAGTTTTTGATCAGCTTATCAGCCGTACACTTCAGCAGTTTGGAAGGGATCTATGTCATTTGTGAAGGGTTTTAACAGGTTGTACCAGTTGCAGTGAAGGGCGTGCACTTATTGAGGCCAAACGCCTCCCATTTGGACAGCCAAACAACAATTAGTATGCTGGAGAAATTGTATTACAAGCATATTTAATGAATATATAAGTTTGTTGTTGCTGGTGTTAACTTCCAGAATTATATCAGGCCTTTAGATCTCCGGGTACACTTATCCTTGTACAATTTCCTTCATTGGGTTTGCTCAATATCATTAGAAGAAGTTTGTGCTTAAATTTCGTAGTAATTGGAGGAGTAGTTTTTAAGATACAAGCATTTCTAGTTTGCTGCTATTTTTATTTCCAGAATTTGTATTATTGCAAAAAGTATAAAAAAATCATATTTGCATAAATCACATGATATCAAAGCAATCATAAAACAAGACATTCAAGTTTTCATTTTGGAACCCAAGATCGGAACCTGGCTCTTTGGGTGGCAAATTTATTTGCCTTCGAAAGGGGTAGGACATTACATAGGAAACCAGGGATATGGTGGATCAAAGATTGGCTTGTTTAAGACACAGGTCCACGGCACTTGTACTGCTATTTTGGGTAATACAAGTGAAACTGTCAGAATCTAGGAAGTAGGGTAGCCCATTGAAATATAAAGGTCATGTGATTTCCTCAACTGGAGAAGATGTCTCCCATAAGCTATAACTGGCTTAGCTTTAACCACTACATGTGTTTGTAGGCCAAGTCACCCACAATCAAGCTTATACAAAAAAAGCACATCCTTAATCAGATCATGGATGGGCATTTATAGGGTCCCAGTGGTTGCATTGAAGTCACCTAAGAGAATGACATCATGCAAAGAGGCATAATGTAAGATCTTGGGGTTAAAATCAATGTAAGGGTCACCATCCTTATGGATTTGAAAGGACGATGAGAATAGAAAGGAATAACAGATGGTTGTGAATATATTGTGATCAGAAGGTAGGGCCCTTCATTTCTGGTTCCATATGTAGCTCAAGTTGATATTAGAGGGCAATGAAGAAACATTGCTTCAGAGGCAATCTGTAATGAGGCAAGCCAACCCCTTGAACCCCCAAATCCCACCTGATCTTCAAGTCTTAATATTAAAATTTGAGATCCAAAAGTAGGCAATGATAGGAGGAAGGGTTTGTTTTGGACTCTCACAGGTCTCAGTGAGAAAGATAAGGTTATCAAAAGAAAAAATATCATGGAAACTGTTTGGAGAGGAACAGATTGCACCATTGCAATTCCAGCAAGCAAATATGATGCTTACATCGCTCATTGAGGCTGAAGGACATGTTTAGTTAGTCAGCCAAGGACATGACCATCTAGGGGGAAGAGACTTGCAAATGAAAACCCTGCAATTCTTACAACCCATTCGTTCTCTTTCCTCTCTTCATAACTTGAGTATAGGCCCTTCAAAAGTCCTCCGGTAGAGATGTGTATGTTACACATCTAAGTACTTAGTGCTGGGGAGTAAAATAAGCATCTTTTATCTCTCAAGGCTTGCAAGCATTCCTTAACAGATAACAGATTTGAGTTGAATAGAAGGGTGTCATTTGAGGTCATCCAACCCTTATTAAGAGTAAAATCCTTCAGATCCAGGGTATCATGTGAGTAGCTGTAGTTAGCTTGTATAAGATCAATGGATTTGGGGAGTCCTCACACTTGAAGGCTGAGTTTGTTGGCTTGATAGGTTCTCTTCTCTTTAGCTTGGACTGCTGTTTCAACTTTCAACCACAGAAAGAGTTTTCTTTCCATTCATCTCATGGATCCATGAGTTATTTTCCTCCACTTTTTTCTAGACAGCTTGTTGGTAAGCAAAAGTTTCGTTTTTCATTTCATGTTGGTATAGGAATTCAGATTGTTTATTTTATAAATGGAACACCACTTAGTAGAGCTGTAAATTTTCCTGTGCACGAGAAACAAGGGGCTGAAAGATGTAGGCAATCTTGGCCTCTTGTACCCTAAGCTTATTGTGTAACACTGCTGTAAGGGAATTTGTTTCCTGGATCTGCTTTTGAAGCTGTTATTTATGCTTCTGAAAGTATTGTTGATTCTGGAAGTCAGTACCCAAGGCCTCCAAGGCTGAGACTTTGTGTACAATAGCTGCCATCTGCTGCAGGGTTCAAGAAAAACTTTCTGCAAGGGTCTTATGATACTCCAACTGTTGAGGCCACAGATTTTGACATACATAACTCTGCATTAATTGATCTGCCTTCCATCAATAACCATCACATAGAAACCTCACTGGTCTAATTTCCATGATGGAAACAGGATCTTACATTCTGAATGAAAGGTCTTATGGACAGATAGAAAGAAATCATGTCAGAATCAGGTTGCTTCAAGAGATCGATGAGATATTGCTTCATCAGTAGTTGCAACATGCTAGGGTTTACCCATTTCTGGGTCGACCCCTCGAGGATGTGATCAGATGTTGAACAATAGTTTTAGTGAATTTCACTCTAGTCTCTAGTTAGGTTTATTAATACTTTCTTGTTAACAACAGTGTGTTGTAACGGATTTTTTAGATTGAGCCCCATTGAGCTACTTTGCTCATTCATGGACATTAATAGAATTACATTATCTTATTATTAGTCCCTATCGTTCAGACAATGCACAATTACTTGGTGTCAGATGCGAGCAGATCCAATGAAATCAATCTATTTTTCTTTGAATTCAAGTTTTCTTAAGTGCTTTTTAATTTCTATATTTCAGCCTTGTTTTCTTAAGATGTGAGATATTTAGTACCAATTGCATACTGTTGCAAATATGAAAAGGGTTAAGTTGTAAGAGGCTTAGAAAAATCTTTTTCTAAGCCTACGTGTGAAAACTCCCAATATTTGTCGGCAGTTTTTGTCGGCAAATTCCCTTAACTTCTCTCCTATTTTCCCTCCTATCTTCCTCCTATATTCCCTCCTCCTTATCCCTCCGTTAATCCTTCTTTCCCCTTATCCCTCCAACTTCCTTATCCCTTCTTATCCTCCATTTTCCCCTTATCTCTCCTTTGCCGACTTTCTTCCTATCCCCTACTTATTTATACACTTGAATTTGTAATGGTTAAGGTTGACGAGGGGTGCAAATAAAGTATTTAATTTTTTCTATGATTAATGTTTGTTTTTCATTGCATTTGATTGGCCCTCGATCTATCCTGGTATCAGAGCCAGATTTTGGCGGAGAGTGGGCACGGTTCCCGAGGCGAGGCCAGGCGGGCACGCATCCCGAGGCAGGCGTCAGGCGCACGGATAGAGGTCGTCAGCAGGCTCGGATCTCGAGGCGGTTCGGGCACGGATCCCGAGGTGACACTTGGCAGCGACACGGATCCCGAGGCGACTGGACGTGACACGTGGCGGCACGAGGTCGCGACACATGGTGGCAGCAGAGTAGACGTGGCAGCACGCGGATCGAGGCGGCAGCACGCGGATCGAGGTGGCTGAGCTGGCAGAGAGGCTGGCGATTGGACAAAATTTCGCCACGTGGCGATTCGGCATTGGTCGACGTGGCAGCAAGGTGTCAGTTAGTGATTCGTCGAAATTGGCGGCAAAACACGACGTGAGACTGCCCGAAGGCAGTCGATAATACTCCTGCGTCGTTTGGTTTAAAAATCCTTCGGCGGCCATCTCACAGCAAATGTGGGATTAAAAGTTTTTTGTTTTTAAAAAACAACAATCGCCGCCGCGATTTTAAATCGCCCCGGTGCCGTTGGATTATACGTCCGCGGGACGTGGTGTAGTGGTCGATCCGATCCGCCAGCAGGTAGATCACCCGGGATCGATTCCCGCCGGGCGCTATAACAGAAGTTTTTTTTTATTTTTGTTTTCAAACTTTTGCCGCCGCAGATCATAAAAGGGAGTTGGTTCCCTGTTTTTTCAACTGGGCCGCTTGGTGTAGCGGCAAAACCCGCCTGTCAGGTTTGTGGAGATCGCGGGTTCAAATCACCTGCGTGAATAAAAAGGTAAAAGGTTTTGTTTTTAAAACAAATATTAAAGGTTTTAAAGTTTTTTATTCAAAGTTTTTTAAATTTATTTAATAAGTTTAATTTATATTTTTTAATATTATCTTTTTTAATCATTAATTTAAAAAGGTAATTTAAAAAATATAAAAATTTATTAAATTTGTTTTAAAAAAACTTTATAAAAATTTGCAAACCTTGAAGAATTTTTTGTGGCCAATTAAAACTCGCCCAAGGGGGCTTGAAAATTTGCATATTGTGAACCTGGAAAAGTGACGGGAAGTCTTCCGGAGCGCCCGTTTAGCACCTCCAAAATTTTTTGGACTCCCCGTCTCGTGACGGGGGTGGCACGCCAGGGGCGCTGCCCCTTGGAACCCCGTTTAAGGGTTCAATATTGAAGTGGAGCCAGAGCCAACAGAGCCAAAGCCGATAAATCCAGAGCCGGCGGAGCCAGAGCCGGTGGAGCCGGAGCAGAGCCGAGCTAGAGCTAGAGCCAGTATTGGGAGTCTCACAACAAGCAATCAGTAAGAGAATTACTTTGCTTTGTAATTGCTTATTTCAGTGAAATCAAAGTTTGCTTTTAAGTAGCAGAAATGGCTGCAAATACTAGTTTGCCAATTCCTGAATTCAATGGTAGCGACTATGATTACTGGTCTATAAAAATGAAGACCTTGTTGATAGGAAAAGGCCTTTGGGATGTTGTAGAAGAAGGCTATGAAGAACCAACTGCTGCTGAATGGGCAGCTTTTTCAGCTGCTGATAGAAGGGCTAAAAAGGAAGCCCAGAAAAATAACTCATTTGCCCTTTATCATATACATGCTGCCTTAGATAGAAGTATCTTCCCTAGAATAGCCTCATATGTAAATGCACAAGATGCATGGAATGCCCTAAAAGAAAGCTATAGAGGTAGTGACCAAGTGAAGCAGGTAAAACTGCAAACTTTGAAACGAGATTTTGAGAATCTCAAGATGCAAGAGAATGAAAGAGTCGGAGATTACTGCGTGCGAGTGAAAGCGATGAGTCGACAAAATGGTCACACTAGGGGAGGATATTAAGCCGGAGATGATGGTGAAGAAAGTGTTGAGAACACTTCTTCCTAAATGGAATTCTGTTGCAATAATTATTGAAGAATCCAAAGACTTAACCACATTGTCTTTTGATGCATTAACTGGTTCACTTCTCTCACATGAAGAGAGGTTACGGGAAACTCCTTCCACCAGTTATGGAGGAGATGACAAAGCTTTTGCCACACATGAAGGAAGAGGTAGAGGCCGTGGCAGAGGTCAACAAAGAGGTAGAGGCAGGAATAATCAAAGAGGGGGAACTCCTAACGAGAGGAGGATCATCCAACGAGAGGTGGAAATCGAGAATAGAGGAGGACAACAACAATATAGAGGGAAACAATCTGGCAAAGGAAAAGGAGGAGACAAATCAAAACAAGTTTGCTACAATTGTGGCAAACCCGGCCATTATGCTCGAGATTGTTGGTCAAAGACTTCGCAAGGAAGCAACAACAACCAGAGCAGTCAGTTTGGGAATTTTGGAGAAGAGGAAGAGTCCTCAAATATCTTTCTTTCTTATGGCCGACAGAGCAAAATATGAATGATACATGGATTTTGGACACTCGGGTGTTCAAATCACATGAGTGGCAAAGAAGAACTCTTTGCTAAGTTAGACTCCTCATACAAATCCGAGATCTCGGTTGGGAGATGACAAGTCATTGGCGGTTGAAGGCATTGGAGCCATGGAGGTTCCAACGAAAGAAGGCATCAAGCAAGTAAGTGATATCTATTACACACCTCATCTTCAACACAATCTCTTAAGTGTTGGTCAAATGCTTGAAAAGAATTATAAGTTGATTTTTGATGAGGGTAAATGCACCATTTTTGACAAGAACAATAGTAATAGAATCATTACACAAGTGCCAATGTCGAAGAATAGATTATTCCCTTTGAAGTTTGGCCAGCCAGGAGGAAATAAGTTAGCAAATGTTGCAATTACCAATCCAAGTGTCCTATGGCACTTGAGATATGGTCATTTGAATTCAGCAAGTTTGAAAATGCTAACTTCACAAGCAATGGTGACTGGACTTCCCAAAATTCAAGACAGTAAGGAAGTCTGTGAAGGGTGTGCCTTGGGCAAGCATGCCAGATCGAAATTTCCTCATGGACAAGCATGGCGGGCCAGCTATCCTCTTCAGTTGGTACATTCAGACATCTGTGGTCCGATGCAGACCAAGAGTCTAGGTAATCACTCTTACTTCCTACTTTTCATTGATGATTGCACAAGAATGTGTTGGATATATTTTTTGAAGCATAAGGATGAAGCATTTGCATGCTTTGTTGATTTTAAAGCAAAAGTTGAAAGTGAGAGTGGATATTCTGTAAAATGTCTTAGATCAGATAGAGGAGGAGAATACTCCTCTAATCAGTTTTTGAATTTTTGTAAACATCATGGCATCAAGAGGCAGTTCACAACTGCCTACACTCCACAACAAAATGGTGTAGCAGAAAGGAAGAATCGCACCATTGTGGAGATGGCAAGATCAATGCTTCAGACAAAGCATTTGAGTAATGCATATTGGGGAGATGCAACAAGGACTAGTGTTCACATCTTGAACAGAAGTCCTACTTCAAGTTTGAAAGGGAAGACACCTTACCAAGCCTGGTATGGTAAGAAACCAAATGTGAAGTATTTCAGAGTATTTGGTTCATTGGCATATGCTCACATTCCTGATGAGCTGAGAAAGAAGTTGGATCCAAAGAGTCAAGCTTGCATTTTTGTAGGATACTGTGAAAACACAAAGGGTTATAGACTCTACAATCCTACGACTCGAAAGATAGTGGTTTCAAGGGATGTGATTTTTGATGAAGGGGGAGAGTGGGGTAAGCCCCAAATATTCGGTGATGTTGAAGCCACTGATGTGGTTGCTCAGCAGGTGCAACCGCAACTCCCATAGAAAGGAAAGCAGTCTCCGCCCACACATCCACCAAGTCCATCTTCTGATTCAACTGCTTCACCAAGTCCTTCTCCACAGCGATCAGTAAGTTCCTCACCAATGGACATTGATGTTCCATCCAAAGGTAAGAGAACTTTACAATATCATCCATCATCTCAGATGTTGGATAAAATTTTTTCAAGAAGATATACTAGGAGTCAAGCTAGTGAAATGGAATCTGTTTTACACAGATTAGAAAGTATGCACTTGTATGGTGATGATGAATCCCAGCAGGAACCTAGGGGAGATCAAGTTAACTATGCTTTGTTAACTAGTGCACAGCTTGAACCTTCTAGTTATGAGAAGGCATGTACTCAGAAGATTTGGCAAGATGCCATGAAAGAGGAGATAACCTCTATAAAAAACAACGACACTTGGGAGCTCGTGAAGCTTCCGAAAGGAAAGAAATGTGTTGGCTGTAAATGGATCTTCAAGACCAAGTTTAATGCTGATGGAAGCATTGAGAAGCATAAGGCAAGATTAGTGGCAAAGGGTTTTACTCGAAAATATGGAATAGATTATGAAGAGACTTTTGCTCCTGTAGCCGCACAGGAGACAATCAAAACAGTTCTTGCCTTAGCTGCACACAAAGGATGGAAAGTCCAACACATGGATGTCAAGAGTGCATTTCTCAATGGTTACTTGACAGAAGAAGTGTATGTTGAGCAACCACAGGGATTTGAAGTGCAAGGTAAGGAACACCTTGTTTACAGATTGAAGAAGGCACTCTATGGTCTTAAACAGGCACCAAGAGCTTGGTACTCATGCATTGATGGGTACTTCAAAGATTATGGGTTCACCAGGAGCAAAAATGAACCCACACTCTACTACCTAAAGCAAGGTAATGACATCCTCATAGTTTGTTTGTATGTGGATGATCTCATTTTTATGGGTAGTAATGAAAAAATGAATATGGAGTTCAAACACTCCATGATGACGTAGTTTGAGATGAAGGATCTTGGCTTAATGCACTACTACCTTGGAATGGAGGTTCATCAGTCAGATACAGGGATCTTCATCTGTCAACATAAGTATGCTCAGGATATGATCAAGAAGTTTGCTATGGAGCATTGCAAACCAGTTGGACATGGAATCCAATTAAGCAAAGATGATGGAGCACCAAAAGTTGATGTGACCACTTTCAGAAGCATGGTTGGGAGTTTGATGTTTCTCGCCAACACCGGACCCGGATATTCGATATGTCTGTATCTCTTGTTTCTAGATTTATGTCTAACCCCTCGGAGTTGCATTTGCGGGCAGCTAAAAGAATTTTGAGATATGTGAAGGGTACATTGGATTTTGGAATCCAAGTACCATAAATGTAACACTATCAAGCTTGTAGGCTTCAAGTGATAGTGATTGGGGTAGCAATATTGATGACAGGAAGTCAACATCAGGAAACTGTTTTAGTCTTGGATCGGGACTAATAACTTGGAGTTCAAAAAAGCAGACAGTAGTAGCGCTATCTTCAACAGAAGCAGAGTATATAGCGGTTACTTATGCAAGTACTCAAGCCTTGTGGCTAAGGAAAGTACTAGAAGAGATTGGAGAACAGCAAAGTGGTCCGACCAGAATCTATTGCGACAACATCAGTGCCATTCAGTTGGCATATAATCCTGTCCACCATAGCAGAACGAAGCATTTTGATATGAAGTACCACTTCATCAGAGATATGGTGGAACATGAAATTGTTGAGCTTCAATACTGTCACACTTTGGAGAACGTTGCGGACATCTTCACCAAGGCGATGACTAAAGCTCAATTTGTAAAGCTGAGAGACTGTGTAGTCAGTCCTCTCAACTTTAAGGGGGAGAATGTTGCAAATATGAAAAGGGTTAAGTTGTAAGAGGCTTAGAAAAATCTTTTTCTAAGCCTACGTGTGAAAACTCCCAATATTTGTCGGCAGTTTTTGTCGGCAAATTCCCTTAACTTCTCTCCTATTTTCCCTCCTATCTTCCTCCTATATTCCCTCCTCCTTATCCCTCCGTTAATCCTTCTTTCCCCTTATCCCTCCAACTTCCTTATCCCTTCTTATCCTCCATTTTCCCCTTATCTCTCCTTTGCCGACTTTCTTCCTATCCCCTACTTATTTATACACTTGAATTTGTAATGGTTAAGGTTGACGAGGGGTGCAAATAAAGTATTTAATTTTTTCTATGATTAATGTTTGTTTTTCATTGCATTTGATTGGCCCTCGATCTATACATACTGCACTTTATTTAGTTACTGTGATTTGTTTATTGAGTAACAATGAGTGCCAAGTACTTTTCACTTAGATTGGGGACATTTATGGCTAATTGCGTACTGCACTTTATTTACTAATGGCATTTCATTTATTTTGTAATTGAGTGGCAAGGTTTTTTTTCCTTTTTTATTTCACTTATATTATTTCCTGATGGGGACTAAGCTGCTTTATGGCCCTTTGTCTGTATGAATTACAAGGGTGCCTCCACATGGAGCACCAGGTTGCATGATTGACAGAATAACTGAAGCAGAAGGATAGGTTCAATCAAATCTGACAGAGGCTTTATTTTTAATGACTTCCTCTTAGAGAATATGACTATAGGAAGGAACTTTTAACATTCAATGTTAAAAGTGAAATTAAAATGTTCTTATTTACAAGGTTGGTTGTTGTTAATAAACACTTCAAGTCCTCTCTCAGGTCCATGCCTTGGTACTCTTTTGTACTCCTTATGATCTCTTTGAGTGATAAATCTACCCTTCAGTGTCATGAACTGTGTGTCTTTGTTTCCTGCACTGGATACATGAGAAACAGAAATAATTCTTTGTGAATTTTGGCTTTGAGCCTCCAATTCTGACATTCTTACAAATTTAAATCTTTGATAACTATGGTGAAGTCCCTTTCTGCTTCCACATTCTGAGTTCCATCCTTGATTGTCAACTTGATGCCTTTAACCATAGCTTTAGCTTCTGCAAGATTTTGGTCCCATGGACAAGGTGGATGACATAAAATGCCATCGAAATGCTTAGTTTATATATCTTTTTCCATCCAGACCTGTATTATCTTTAGTAGGAAACTCCAATTGAAGCACCCTTTGAGAGATTTCACTCCATTTTCCTCAGCCAAAGCCTGTTCGTTGCATTGGTGCTTGCCCCATGAATTGTTGGTATGATGAGGAATGTCCATGCATTGAAATCTCTGTTTTGCTCTTATCCATGAGCCTAAAAACATATCTTCCACTTGGAGGGAATATAAATGCCTCATTCGACACAAGAAGAGAAAGTTTGTTGTCGCTACGCATTGTGAGCTTCTAGATACTCTTCATCACTCTCCCAAAGTCTTTTGGCGCACTCTTCTTCCTAGGAAGCCCCATCCCATATGCATCAATGACAAGTGTTGGGTCTCCTATGCTAATTCTTTATATGATATCCCAAGGCATCCCACCATTCATATATTTTCCCCCCAAACATCATGTCACCTCTTCTCTTCAGGGGACATGAAAAGAGCTATATGTAAATTAAGCACTAACAAGGCTGTTGATTTTGAGGGATTTCAGGCTGAGTTCTTGAAGTATGGTGTTGAAGCTCTTGGCTATCCCATTGCAGAATTATTCAATGAGGTTGTTTATTCTGGGTTCCCTACCTTTTGGTCACAACATATTATTCACCCCATCCATAAATCTGAGGACTATTCAGATCCAAATAACTACAAAACTATCATGATTGGGCACACATTTGCTAAGCTTTATGCAACAATTTTGAATATGAAACTCTCAAAATTGTTGGATCAAGGCAAGCTTAGAGCAAGAGGGCAGGCTGGTTTTAGAAGGGATCATTAGACTATTGATCATGTGCTCACTCTGAGAGCGATTATTGAGGAGGGTCGCCAATGGTCCTCTAAAGTGTCCTGTTGTTTTGTGGACTTTGGAAAGGTTTTTGACATTGTTCCCAGGCATCTTTTATTTTAAAGACTCCATGACATCGGCATCTTGGAGCTCTTTATCACTGCCATCAAGAGACTATATGAGGTAGTTGTTGGCTGTTTTCGGACATTTGGTCTCTCAGAGGATTTCCAAAGCACCGTTGGTGTCAAACAAGGATGTCCTCTTTCTCCTTCACTCTATGAGATCTACATTGATGTGCTTGAAAAATTTATTCATCAACACACATGTTGACGATGGTTGCCTTCTACATCATGTCTTGATAGTTGTGTTGCTCTTTGCAGATGATGTTATTCTTGCTCATACTCCTGAGGGCCTACAAAGATAGGTGGATGCTCTTGATCGCTTTTGTGACTTGAAACAAGTGGCAATCAATCTTAGCAAGACTAAGGTGATGATCTTTAACGCATCAAAGAGTACCCTATCTAAGTTTCAGTTCTTCTATAAGGGCGAGTCCATTGAGATCACCATTGCTTACACCTACTTGGGGGTTTAGTTTATAGGTCCTTCCCTTAATCTTCGGCTAGCATCCGAGTGACATCTTTGCAAGGCATACACATCTCTCTCAGTCTTGGAACACCAATGCTTCCAACTTTCAAGATATACCTACAAAGATGCACCTGTTTGATTGCATCATCAAACCCACAATCCTTTATGGATCTAGGATTTGGGGTCCAAGTCTAGGGTGCATTGATTGGGATTGCATTGAGAGGGTCTAGACTATTTTGCTTCAGCGATTTATCTGATGTAAAAGAATAATTTCCCAATGTATTGTTCAGGCTAAGTTTGGTGTTCATCATATTCATCTTGAGAGCATCTTCAGAATTATTTTTTAGCTTCGTTGGCTTAGATCCATGGGTGATTGCACCTTAGGCCGAGAGAGAGACCCATATTTAGAACTTTGCTCCTCAGAATGCATTATCTCTAGGGGTTATTTTGGTCATCATTGTGGATGGTACTTAGAAGTTATTCCTCTTCTTCAGTCAGTTGGCATCTTCATATATCAACTACCTCCTTTCAAATACTCCATAAATGTCCCTCCCCCACTTCTTCCTAATACGAGTGTAATTAATCAAGTAGTCATAGATGATGTTTATCAACAATATAGTCAAATCACTTGGGTGCTCCATCTCAACCTCTTAGTCCTAAGTTGGCCATCTACGGTAAGCATTTCACGAGGATTAAGAATGACATTATTACTCGTCCTAATTATGTTGAGCAACATTGGACATAACCTTAGGATTCCTCTTGGTCAACTCAGAGTATGCTCACATCAGTTGCGGGTGGAGACGGACCACCATATTCCTCAAGAAGATAGGATATGTTATCTTAGCTCTAATTGGGAGGTGGAGGCTAAAGAACATTTCATCTTTAGGTGTCTTGTTTATTATGAGATTCCAAGGAGCTACTATTGCTTGTATAGAGACTCAAACAGATCATTTGTCACTTTTTTCTGTCATTCTCACCAAAGATGCTTGGCTCTTTACCTCAGGGAAGCTATGATGCTTCGACGTTGGTTATTATAAGGGAGACAAACTAGTACTTGACTAATCACTTCATTCTTTCACCCTATCTTTATTTTCGAGAGTAATAAGCGCTCATTGGAAGCTACAACTATCTAAAATATTAATGATAGATATGTGTGCCCTTGTCTGCATACAAGAGTGGCTACTAGGGCTTCAATTCTTTCTTCTTGCTTACGATAGGACAAGATTGTAGTTCTTTGGAGTTGGGTTTCGGCCACCCCTCACATACCAAGGAGTTGTAGACAAGCGCAACTTACTAGTTTCTTGTCCTCTTCTATTGGTTCCACAACTATGGATGATAGAAGAGTCTTGAGGGATCGAACTCCATGTCCTCCTAGGATTATCAAACCAGACCCTCGTAGTCTTGGCCATTCTCTTGGGAGCATCATTAGATCATGTGTTGGCCCTTTTGGGATAGTTGGTGACGACAACAACTATGCTTCTACTTTACATCCCACCACAGATTAATATTTGTGCTTGGATCCATTGGAGCTCCTTTCTATCTCTATTGTACTTCAACTTCTGGATCTCTTTCAATCATTTATTTTAGTATGTTTTGGTTCATCCATTTTGGGTAACCCTCGAGGCTGTATTTTTATGCCATACAATTGTTCCTTTTTAGAGTAGTTCACACTAGATTCTTTACTCTAGTTTAACTTATTTTCGTAGTACTTTGTGTTTACTACAATGCATTGTACTTTGTAACAGCTCTTTTCAATGAGTCCCATTGGCCTACTTTGACCATTTGTGGATATTAATAGAATTATCTTGTATGCATGAATTCCTTTACAGGAATGATGCATAAAACTTTAATCTAAAGAGGTCAAGTATAATCCTTTACTCTTTTCTAGATCCCTTCTTGTTTCAGATTGCTTGATTGCTGCTCTTAAATGTTTCTTTTAGAAACTCTTCCGTGATATATCTATCATGCTATTTGAATACTTCAAAATGATTTGTGTCAGAGATTTTGTAAAATCTGCTTGGCTTTGACAAGCTTAAATGTTTTGCAGAAGTTCTTAAATTGCTCTATAATTTGGAAGATGATTCGTAAATCTGAGGAATTAATTGACATTGGCTGAGAAAAATAAACTGCTGTTAAAGTAATTACACTAGCTATAGCAGTTGCATAAGAAATGTTCATTATAAACCAAATAGCAAATGAATATGCAGGCTGATGATCTTAGCAAGTGAACTAATTTAGCTTCAATAATCTCATGTTTGATCTACTTGCAGATTCAAGCTCCAATATGTGTGCTTGCTCTGTTAAAATTAAGGACAACCTCCAAGTGTTGGATAAATCTAGGGACTTGTATTTCAGCTCTTTATCTGTTTGTTTGCCACTTCACATTGCAGTGTTGTATCTGTTAGAAAAGTTTATTGTGATTTAACTCAACAGAGGCCTAAACTGATTGTCGTGCAAACTTGCAAAGTATCACTTACAAAATCAAATTGTTACTTTGATTTAAACTAAATCTAAGTACTGTTGTTTTGTATTTAGTTTTATATTTTTTGTCTTCCCCTCCAATATCTAACAAGCTGTGCTTAAAGAATTATTATTATTTATATTTGTTCTAATTTTGCTTCATACGAATTTCTCATCTTCTTTACTGGAAGATATTAGTGCATGTGAAGTGATTATTTTTTTTTCCCATCATTTTAGTTCAATCATTTCATGGTTTTTTTTTTTTAAAGCGAAAAACCCCTTATGGGGCCGCCTTGGTCTGAGAGACCACGACCAGGGGGTTCTACACCGTCAAAGTCACCCGGGAGTTGCGCCCGGCCCTGCCCGCACCAACATTATCAATTGGATTTTGGGTACCCAATTCAACTTTTTGGTAGGGTGGAGATTTGAACCTGGGACCTCCCTTGGAGGATTGCCCTCTCCTCTCCAACTCACCTACAACACCTGGGTAATTTCATGGTTTTCTTGACATGTGAGAAACTTGCCGTATTCAGTGAGACACAAACATGCAAGATTAAATATGATCCAAATCTATCTGAAATCGGGATGTGTGAAGCAGCTGTATGCCAAATTTAATATGATTGAAGCCTTCTCCATATACAAGAAGCTCCTTTAAGGACACTGATTTCTGGGTTTCGTCAAATCTGTTAGAAATATTTGTCTTCTAGCAATTGCAAAATAATGCCATGTGATTGTTAAATATAAATGTCTCTTCAAAGGACCCTACAAAGTAATATAAGAATTTGTGTATCTATATTCATGATTCTATTCTTTTTTGATGCATGACGGTTTATCTTAGTTGAGATAAAACCTGCATGAAATGGCTCCAACCCTTGTAAACCATATTGCAAAGTTAATTTGATTGTCTTCTTACATGAGTTATTGGTTAGCACTTTGAGAGGACTTTAAAGTTAAGTCAATATTTGAATTTAGTGGTACATATTTCTAACACAACTGATTATCAACGCAACATGAAATACTATCATGTGTTCCTACCTACTAGTCAATAGGAGGTGGCCTGCACAAGTTCACATGTATGTATGGGATAATATCATCAGTTCTTGTTTTAAGGCAAGCAAGAAGCACTTTCATATGCATGTCTTTGAAATTTTAATGATGCCTTTGATGGAATATATCTTGCTTGTCTTTCTTTGGCTTTTAACGAGGATGTTGTACTTGCAGCTGATGCACTTGTTTCCACTGGGTTGGCTGGTCTAGGCTATATATATGTTAATATTGGTAAGGCAATCTTGCAAGTAATACATCTGTTACTGCAAAAGCATTCGTACTTTAATTTTAATGTGCACTAATATTGTTGGTAGACATCTTGCAGATGATTGCTGGTCTCAAATAATACGCAATTCCAAGGTTTGGATATATTTGAAACTCTGTATAACGAAACTCAAGTAGTTTCAAGATATGCACAAATTATTTACTATTATCCAAGTCTACATAAAAAGTAGTTATTATGTAATATATATATATATATTTCTGATTTTTAGTTTGATTTTGTGAAGGAACAATTGTTTTATTCTGAAATATTACAAACTGAAAGGCATAGCGTACAGGCCATGGGAACAACCGAATACCAGTGCATGTTCAACTGCAAATAAACTAATTATTGTCCCTCTAAATATGCCTTAGGATTTGACTCACATTTAATCATTGAAAGGTCAATTCATTTGCTACCAGCAAAAAGTTGTGATAAATGAATTTGAATGAGTAATTCAATTTGTGATGAACCTACTTATAATTTGTATTACAACAAAGATGTAAAGTCGATTTTAAACAAATATTGCCAAAGATCATACTGCTCAAAAAAATTACTTTTACAACATAAGAATGGATTGTGCTTAATGGGTACACCCTTTTTTTAGTTAAAGAAGATGAAGAGTTGAGGAAATTTTGAAAAATGGGTATGCCCTTTTTTTAGTTAAAAAAAAATGAAGAGTTAAGGAAATTTTGAAAATAGTGGATAACAATTTGAAGAACTTAGATAAAAAAGAAGAAAGCAAGAAATTGTGTTGATGTCCAGAGATGATGAAAACAGGTGAATGGGACTGGAGAGTACAAGTTATACAAGCAAGGAGAAGTTAAAGAGTAACTCCAAAAACTGGAAAAAGGTAACTAAAACCAAATCAACAGGAGATCCTAACTAGAGGGGTTGAGCCCAAAATGGCTAAAACCTAAGACAAGTCAGAAAGGACAAAGCTATAGAAATATGTTGAAAGTTGAAACAAAGGACACATTTAAATTTTTAAGTAAAAATGAATCATGAGTTTTATGTCATTTTATTTTGAAGGATTGTCAACAGGTTGGCACATATCACAGTTTTTATCAACAAAAGATTTTAAAAATGCTAATTTGGAATTGCAACACCTCCCCCCCCCCAAGTTATGCCAAGAGATTCAAAGACGAGAAGGAGGCCTTAAAGCTGCAACTTACTGAATTAGGAGAAGTACTCCCCAATCGCAACAACCTCAACAGCTAAGTTCGACTCTGCGAGAGCAGAGAAGGAAGTCGATGAGGACGTCAACCAATTTAAAGGGGAGAACAGATGGAGGCACTGGTTCTAAACAGAAGCAAAATGAAGTGTTTGTGGAAATGTCCAAGTGACAAGCACTAAGGAAATAATTTGAATGTAATGTAGTAAAATGAAATGCCAACGAAATGTAGTTGTCATTTGTTATACCTTGATATTTGATTATTTGTAAGGTTTGCTTAAGCTTATGTAGGAAGGGAAAACAATTATATAATGTGTCCTGGAAACCATTGTTGCCAACAGCCAGTACTGAACTATAAATAGGATCCCTTATTCATTTTGCAAGTATGTATGTACTATGGATTGATGTATGCTTGGATAATAGCGAGAGAGATGTATTGCTGTTATAGAGATAGATGAGATCTCTGAATTGTATGCCATTGAGGTTAATTTGTCAATGGAAGATACATTTTATGCTCTCATTGTGTGTGGTTTTGTGTTGATGTTGGTTTGTGATTAGATTGTTAGATTCTATAGCAAGGTGGCTGATTGCAGGTTGGAGAACTTAGACGATTGCAGTGTAGATGCCGTCAAGGGTTGCAGTCGCTGTCAGATGAAGGTCGTTGTAGGAGGAAGCTCACGAGTTATGGTGAGGTCGTCGTCTGAGCAATTGTTGTCAAGGATTGACATCTGTCAATTCATCATGAGTGCCGTCTGAGACTGCATATCGTAAGTGCCGTCTAGACATTGCCTTCTAGTTGGAGTGTTGTTTGAGATTGGACTTGCCGTTTGGAGCTTATGCAAGAACACCTTGCCGTTTGTGGATGTTGTCGTCTAAGACTGATCACATTTTCCATTGATTGCATTCCATTGGTTTCAACCTGTCATTTCCTCATCCTTGGGAATCCTCACTGCTGTGCTATATTTCTAATGTACAGACCTAGGCTTATAGAAGCTTACTATGCCTTGGAAAGGGCTTTGATACCACTTGCAATGAACCTCTTCTTCTTACGTGAATATTTCACCTCAAAATTCTTAGTTCTAAGCTGTACTGAGATAAGAAATTTAGTGCCAAAGATAATTCTAACTACGTTTACAAGGATTATTGACAAAAGAAACACTAATATCTCATATCCAATAGTAGAAGCATTAAATAAATGAAACATGGAAACTTAGAATAACAATAAATGTAGAAATTTGGGACAAGAAGTATTACTATCACTGGCCTTTTCAAGGGGGCAACCTCCTTACAAAATATTCCAAATCTTCACTAGTCCTGTGAGGGTTACATCCTTCACTTTTTAAAATATTTACAAACATATTTCTTGACATTCTATAACAATATTCTATGTTAGTATTCTATGACCAGATTCCTAACTACATTTCTATGACGGTTATATACATGAGTCCAAAGCAGTTACATACATTATTCTATGACACACCTTCCTACCTATTTCTAACTTAACACATGGCCCACTTTACATACCCCATGTGGTACAATATCATATACCAACATGAGTTACATTTAAGGGGTACGTAGCAACGAATATGTAGTGTTTGCTAATATTTCATACTGAGTCAAAGTCCGGAGAGAGTACATAAGGTTGGTACATGTCCCTTCTAATTTCCATGGCTCTTAGATTGTGGATGTACTAGGGGATGCATCCCATAGATGAATGGTTATATATGGGCTAGTGGCTACCGTTAGAAAATCCTTCAAGTCATGTTATCTCCCATTCTGGTTTTGTGGCCGTACCCAGGTGCAATGCTCAAACCATCACTAAAAATTGTTGATGCTATTCTCTGGTAGTGTATGGATAGTATATTATCCTTCAAAGGGTATAACTACATGTCACAATTATGTAACAAACCGTTACACCAAAACCTCGAGATAGAAGTGAAAGTCCGAATACACCAGGATCATAACATCCCACCACTCTTCGAAGACCGGACTCTGGACGGCAGACCTGACTTTCCATCCGCTCCCCTTCGGGACTCTGGCACGACAAACCTGACTTCCCACCCGCTCCGCAACTCAAACCTAGGTGGTTGCTTTGATACCAAATGTAACAAACTGTTACACCAAAACCTTGAGATAGAAGTGAAAGTCCGAATACACCAGGATCATAACAAATTATTAGTCAACTTGTCTTCCTTAGAAAGAAACCTCAAGGACATTGTTTGCTAAAACTTTGTTTTTTTTACCTCAAATGTATTGTTGGGTTGCTGTTAGATTCTTGAAAACCAGTGTAGTCAGACTCGGACCGAGTCGGGAGTACTCGGCCGAGTCCAAATCCGACTCTTTTTTTTTGGACTTGGGCGAGTCTAGCCGAGTCTGGGGCCGAGTCTGAGTATGATTGGGACTCGTGAGTCCCGACATTCGGACTTGGTTGGCCCTGGAAAAGTGTATGTGTAAAAAATTATTAAAATCTTTGAAATTGGAGTGCGAATTGCAGAGTCAAAACATCTTCGTTGTGTTCGTCATTCTCATGCCTCCCTTCCTCTTCCTTTTAAAAATAAAGGGCTTGTAAACTGAATCCAAAATAAAGGGCCTGTAAACCGAATTTGCACCATATATTAAAGAAATGCTTGAAATTTTTGAAGCTATGAATAAAGGGTGAAAGATCACATATCCGACAACGAAAGATCAGGTATTAGATAACAGATGTTACTGATTCAAGCGAAAGATTACAGTCTGCAGTATTACGAAGACTATCCACAAATGTTTCATTCATGTTCTCTAAAGTTTCAATCAAATTTAAATGGATTTTATAAATTTTGAAGTACACCCGCAATTGTTTTAAGAAATATAGAAAATGTCTAAAGTTTCAATCAAATTTCTGATTTTTTATTATTTTTACATAGGGGAATAACTTCTTGCCCTACCTATTTAAATGTTTACTTCGTGTAGGGGACCTGAAGGGGCTCGAAATGATTTTATGCTTTTTATAATCATTTACACTAATAGCTATTCAATATTAAGGGCAATTTGATTATAGGTGAAAGCACGTAGACTCTTCTTTGGGAGGTCTAAGGTTCAAATTGTGGCGTGGACGAGTGTGTGAGAGGGTGGGTGTGTGTATGGCTATGTGTTAAATTCCCTATTGATAAGTTTAGCTCTCACCCTTATGAGAGGTCATGGTGGGATGGGGATGCCCAACCTTGAACATCGGTCATAGGGGTTTCTCACACTAACCAAATATATATATATATATATATAATTAATTTGATGTTTAATTATTATATATTTTATAACTTTTATATTGTTTTTATTGATTATGTATTTGATCTCATTTTTAACACAATATTTAATTATATAATTTAGACATTTTATATTTTTTATATATTTAAATTTCTAAACTTTTTAATACTATTATATTTGATGTCCCAACCATTATAATTTAGAGTCTAGACATATAGTAAAGTTTATTATTATTTAATGTTTTGTAAAATTTTAATAATGTTTTTAAACTTTATATATTAAATTTTATTTTATCATTATATTATTTATTTATAATTTTATAAAACAAAGGGGGCATGCCTGTTTGCAAAGGTAGTAGTCTATTCCGAATCCTCTGAGTGTGCACCAGACCGACGATGACGATACAAACCCGAGCGACCGGTGGTCCTCTTCACGTTGGATTATAAAATAACGAGGTGGTATAGGCTTGTTGGGGGCAGCTCCTGTGGTTTGAACCTTGCACTTGGAAGTTACTAAAAATAGTGTGGATGTAACCAACTCCCCTATGTATCCAAAAACATTTTATAAATTAAAATTAGTAGCTTGCTTTTAGAATATGCCCCTTCCTCTTGTTAATTTCTTATTTGTATAATGTTGAATGTTAAGTAAGTGTGTTAGAATATACTAATAAGTAATATGCATGAAAAACTTATTTTTTCAATGAAAAATTGTATTTGTTTTCATTTTTTCTTTTTGTTGAGTTTTTGCCGAGTCTAGTCTAGTTTTTTTTGCCGAGTCAAAGTTTGAGTCTTGGGTCAACCTTGTTGAGTGCTAGTCGAGTTCGATTTTTGCTACTATGTTGAAACCTAAGAAAAGTTTGGGTTTAGGATTCAAATGAGTGTTTTTGTTGGTTGATTTCACCTTATCTTTGCTCTCTTTGCAAGTGGGAATAGCAAAAATGAGGGTATTTTGGAAAAAAAAGAACATTGTATGCCTTTTTCTTGTCATTGTGTTGCAATGGCCGAGTTTTTTTGCAAACTTGGCGAGCCCAAAAAAACTTGCCGAGTCGAGCCCAAAAAACTGGGAGGGCCAACTTGAAAAACTCACCGAGTTTCATTACTATGATGTCAACTATAATTATGGATTGCATCCTAATACAAAGTACGTAATAGGTGCACATGAGCATATGATTTTGATTTTTTGATTACTATTTGCCTTCGGTGATTACATAATTCGAGATTGCATTGCCTTTATGTCCATAACACGGTACAAAGTTTTCATAAAATTGTCAGACTCAATTGGGGTCTAGTGTTTGCCATCTATTCTAACTTGAGCATGTGTGCACTGGAATCAGAGGCTTCATACACCACTTTTTTGTTTGTAATGTACTAGTCTATCTTTTTTTGCACCACAAGAGAATCCAAATTTTCTTTCTCCAGTTTAAAACTCATTCTTGAGTAGATCATTTTTGTTCTATTCGTTGTCTTCTCTTTTCCATAAGTTTCCTACTTCCCTTTCCTATCTGTTGCCCTCCTTTGTTCTCTTTTACTACGGGTTACACCTATTATCTCAAGCTTCCTTACCTCTCTACTGGATAAAGGGATGAAAGCCCTTCAATTGAAGTTTTTTTAATTCTTAACTCACTAAGCTCCTCCTCCAAATGCTTCCTTGGTTTGTTGCCCTTATTATCTTCCAAGGCATATGTGATGTTGTCTGCGAGTGTAGGTTTAACATTGTCTAACTTCTATGGTTCACATCGCTTCTCCATTTTATCTAAGTACTTATCCCTTGTGCTTGCATTTCTAATATATTTGTGTGAAAGTTCAATAGTCTTTGTTTGAACCTCAAAATACAACTGTCCATCTCCAAACAACAAAATTTTATGCATGCAATGGATGGTCATTGCAAGGTCTAGTGGTTGGATGCTAATTTATAACACATACTTGTAGCACGATGTGTTATTCCACCCTTAGAGGAACAATTTGAATTGACAGATTTAATGATCAGGTTTATAATGATGATGTTGTCCAACCTACATCATATCTTTCTTATGACTGTTTTAATCTCAGCTCCAAATGACTCAATTTGTGAATAGAACAACCTGCTCTTTTCTAGACTGCTAACATTTACTGTACGACTTGAATTCTCCATTGTACGACCAATAGTCTCCACTGTACGACGTTTAGCAATGCACTGTATGGCGTTAGACAACTTACTGTATGACATTCATTATACAATATTCGCTGTATGACGACTTCATTGTATGACATCCACTATACTGCAATTCACCGTACGACATTTTCGTTGTACAACCTGTACAACCCTGTGTAACAGAACTTGAAAGAGTACAACCAACATATTGAATCTATTCTATTGTAACAATCATTAGTAATAAAACATACAAAGAACATATGATGGCAATAGCAGATGAATGAATATGAGTAGATTTTGTATTATATAGCGGATGATTTTGAGGTGGATTTCTGTTGTGCTTGAGTGGATTTCTGATGTGCTTCGGGTGGATTTTTTGCTGCGCTCGAGGTGGATTTTTGCTGCGCTCAAGGTGTATTTTTGCGTGTGCCCTAGTGCAGCCCCGATCGTGCCCTAGCATGTCCTAGTTGTCCTCATTGTGAATCGTTTAGCAACCCGGTGTTCTTGGTGTTATGGGGATACTTGAAGGAGGAGGAATGGAGGAGACGAGGGCTTCTCCTCTTAAATCTGTCCAACGCCTTCACACAATAGTTTCATATCAGCATTTGTCTAAACAGATTAATTCTCTCCAGAAACATCTAGACACGCAAGCTAGTATTATTCTTTCCTTGCAAGACCAAGTGAAAGACGGCAGTCGCATTATCACGAATCTCCAAATTAAACTTCAAGATCAGCAAGCCATCATTACTCAATTGCAAACTGCACATACAGAACAACCTCCTCCGAATTTTGTGAATTTACACTCTGAAATTTTAAAAATTAGAGATGAACAGGCTGTTCTTCTTGCTGAGCAGGAACATCTCAAGGAAGCGTCAACTGCACAAAGCCAAAAATTAGCCGACCAACAATCTTGGGTTCAGGTTGTAGCCGGAAAGAAGAACCCCTCCTCCCATAGTTGAGTTGGTTGTCCAAGCTAAATTTGAAGAAGAAAGGATCCGTAATGCGAATTCTCTCAATCTCAGGCTTCGTGGGGTGCCCAAACCTAACGATCCAATTCAAGCTAGAAATGCCTTCATTCACAACACTCTTGAGTTAACAGACGTTACTCTCGAGAAATTATGGTTCTCTTCGGACTCCGCATTAATCAGACGCTTCAAAAATGCAGAAGAGCGTATGAAGGCAGTGAGGGGCAAACGAAAATTTATTTACTTTTCAGGACAAGATCTACCTTGATGAGGACCTTACACGACTCCAGGTTGAAGAATTGAAGAATGCCAGGGAACAAGTAGCCGCAGCCAGGAAAGCCAACAAATGGGCAGTTATTCGTAATTTGTGTGCAGTGATTAGGGACTCTCCCCCACCTCCCACCTGGGTGGTCCAAACCCTTGCCTAACAAATGACTCCATCGGCACGGAAGAGGGGTGGCAGATAAGCTAGTTATAGCTTGCTAGAATGGCAATGGTATGATGTGGTCTGCCCCAGGGTCCTTTCTTGATGTGATTGGCAGACATGACATCATTCTTATCTGTGAGACACATGAGAGTCTTGAGCGGGCCCTTCCAGTTATCTTTGGTTACTTTTGGTGGTCCAGTTGTCGACAACTCACTCGATGCTTTGGGGGGGTTCAAGGATCAGGAGGTGTTGCTGCTTTTATCAGGGATAGGCTCCAAGGTTCGGTATCCCTGGTTTCGATTGACCCCCACTCCAGTTTTTTATGGATTAAAATCCATCGTCACCCACCTCTTTTGGATATCTACATTGCCACCTGTTACTTTCCTCCCACCACGTCCAATTTTGCTATTCACACGGACGGGGATCCTTTCCAGGATCTCTATGAGGACATTACTAGATACTCGGCTTCGGGGGAGATACTTTTGCTGGGAGATTTCAATGCTCGGACCGGACCTATGCAGGTTTCTCTTCATGACCTCACAACCGATGAGATGCAGACTCGGGAATTGGATCTTGAGGACCTTGGTTTTGCTCGAACCTCCAACAACACATAGGTGACTGCTTACGGTAAGCATATTATTGAGTTGGGTGAATCCAACAGGCTAGTTCTTCTCAATGGTATATCTTGTTTTCTAGATTCCAGTGGGTTTACTTGCTTTCCTCATAGTGGTGGAGGCAGTGTCGTCGACTATGCTATTTCCTCTACCACCCTCATTCCATTCATTTCCCGATTCAACGTCTCTGATCACCCTCCCCCCCTTGTCGATCATTTGGTTCTTTCTCTTACATTATCCATTGTTTCCCTTCCTATTACTCCTCCCCCTCCACCCTCCCCTTTAGCCCCTCGAGTCATTATAGACTTTGACAATTATTATTCCTTTACCTACATGGACCGGTTGCGTTAGGTTCTCCCCAAGGTGTCTTCTCTTCCCGATGTTTCCAATCGTTCTGCTTGCTTGGTCCAAACTATTTGGAAGGCTACTTTTGACTCGTACCCCCACACTATTCGTCCTTCCCCTCGTCCTCGTCCCCCTGGTCATTGCCCCATGAACATCTGGTATGATGAGGAATGTAAGTCTGTCCACCGAAGGTTGAAATTTGCCATTCAGAATCCTTCCCAGCTCTATACCATTTCTCACAAAGACTACAGGATGCTTCTTCGAAAGAAGAAGTGTTTCTTCCTCTCTCGGCATCGACTTGATATTATCCACTCCCCTCAACAGTCTCCTAAATCCTTCTGGGACCTTATCCTCCCCGTGATCGGATTACTCATGGGATCGATATTTCCTCTTGGACCATTCATGCCTCTTCCCTTTATACCATCCCAAATCAGCCTCCTATTACTGTTCTCTCCCCCCCTTCTTCGTGCCACCTCTTTTCTACTGGTCTTGTCAAGCAGGCTATTTGGAAACTCTGTACGAGCAAAACTGCAAATTTGGATGGGTTACAGCCAGAATTTTTAAAGCATGGTATTGACCCTCTTGTTGGGCCCCTCACTGATCTCTTCAATCTCTCTGTTTGTTCTGGGTTTCCTTATTCCTGGACTCAACATATCATTCACCCCATTCATAAGGCAGGTGATCCCCATGAACCCAATAACTATAGGACTATCATGATTGGGCATATCTTTGCCAAGCTCTATGCCACAACATTGGATGTGCTTCTCTCCCGAAGGTTGGAGGAGGGGGGTTTCAAAGCTCTTGGCCAAGCTGGTTTTCGGCAAGATCACCAGACCGCAAATCCCAATCTAGTCCTCAGAGCTATTATTGAGGAGGCGCGTTCCAGGTCCTCGCAGGTTTATTTTTGCTTTGTTGACTTCAGGAAAGCCTTCGACACGGTGCCTCGACATTTACTTCTTGAGAGACTACGGTCAATTGGCAGCTTTGGGCAACTTTTGATAGCGGTTACACGATTATATGAGATTGTGAAAGGTCGGTTTCGCTTCCCTCAAGGGCTTTCAGACAGTATTCTTAGCACCATAGGAATGAAACAAGGGTGCCCCCTTTCCTAGACACTTTTTGGGATCTTTATCGACGAACTTGAGACTTTTATTAAGGAGAATGCTCATGCAGAGAACTATGTGTTGATTTCTATTCTCCTCTTTGCTGATGATGTTGTTCTTTTGGCCTCTTCTCCTGAGGGACTTCAGCGCCATCTCGACAAGCTTGCCGCTTTTTGTGACTCGAGACAGTTGACGGTGAATCTTTCTAAGACCAAGGTTATGGTATTCAATACTACCAAAGAGGCTCTATCTCATCTCCACTTCTCTTTCCAAGGTCGGGAGGTCGAGATTACCACCTTTTATGTGTACTTGGGGGTTCTTTTCACTGGTCCTATTTTTAGTATGAAACCCACTGCCCAGGCCCGGGTGTTTAAGGGATATGCAACTTTGTCTTTGCTAGAGAGGAATTGCTTCAAAGCACATTTTCAGGATATACCTGTGAAGATGAGGATTTTTGATGCCTTGGTCAAGCCAACTATTACTTATGGGTCAGTGGTTTGGTATCCTAGCCTTGGCTCGACTGAGTGGTCACGAGTTGAACGAGTCCAGACACTCTTTCTTCGACGATTCATTTGTTGCAAGGGCACAATCCCCCACTCTATTATTCTGGCAGAGTTTGGGGCTTCTCCTCTCCAGCTTGAGATTATCTTCCTGATTATTGGTTATTTTCGCAGGTTTCGTACTTTCGGAGATACCCCTGAGGGTTGCGGGCGGTACCCTTACCTTACCCTTCGCTCCTCGATGGAACTCTCTTCGAGTTCTCAGGGAGGCCGGAGGAGTTGGTATTTTCAGGTTTTTGCTCTCCTAGCTAGCATTTAGATACGGATAGACAGGCTCCCGCCTTATTCTTTGGGGGTTCCCCCCCTCTTGGGCTAGTAAGGAGAAGATGCTCCACGAGATTTGGAAAGATGTTAGTCTCCAGTACACCAGATGCACATGGATCTCTCTTGTTGCCCCTCTTTCCCCCAAGTTGTCTTTCTACCATGAGCACTTCTTACAGATTCAGGAGGGCAAAATAGTTCCTCCACAATACCTTCAACAGCACACAATGCATAGTCTTCGGATCACTATTGGGCAATTCAGGGTGTGTTCTCACCAACTCCGGATTGAGTCAGATCACCATTTGCCGACAGAGGAGCGGATTTGCTTGTTTTGCTCCTTGGGTGAAGTTGAAACCCTTCATCATTTTATTTTTTGTTGTCCCATTTATTATGAGATCCGAGGTAGGTTCCATTGCCTTTTCAAGGACAACTCTCGATCTGTTTCTACCTTCCTCAAATACCCGGACCAGCGTTGTCTCGCACTCTTTCTTAGGGAGATAACTCAGTTTCGACGACATAAAAGTTCTCTAAATGGATCTCACCCTCCTCAACATCGGCTCATCACTACGTACTTCACCAACTTCGACGGACCAGGTGATTTCAATCGGAAACACCCCACATCATCTAGTTCGGACAGAAGCAGGGTCATTAGACAGCGCACCAACAGTTTGTCAAGGTTTCGAACTAGCAATGGGCAGAGACATATCATGGAATTCTTTAGCTCCAGTACTTCGGCCTCGACTGTTAGGAGAGATTAGTTTCTGGCTGGTTCTTGGAGCTTGCCCCCCCTGGGCTGCTCCCTCCCCCCTCCTCTCTCTCCATTCTTCTTGGCGTGCACTCCTCTCTGTTGGATTGCAGCCCTCCCCCCCTTGCTCTCCCTTTTCTTTTCTTTTCCCTTTCTCTTTGGCCCATTTGTCGGGTTTCATCTTGTATTTATCTTAGTTCTTTTCTTTGTTGGGATTTTTTGCCTGTTAGCTGGCAGTCATTATTGTCCTTCTTATAGTCCCTTGGGTCTTATTTTGGCCCACCGCGGACATTAATAATATTTCATTTCATTTCATTTCTCTAAAGAAGATGGCCTTCTTGTCATACATATATGAAATGCGAAATACAACTCCACATATGTCTAGAGGTATCACATCTAATTCCACCTCATCAATGTAGTCCGTGTTAATTGTAAACTTGACTTTGCACTACTTAGTAACCTTCATTTTTGCATCCTTATGCACCCAACCCAATGGATATGGATGAGGATGTCCATATGTTTCCAATCCAAGTTTCTTTACTAGATCTTCAGCAATCAGATTTGCTTGTGAACCTGAATCAAAAAGTGCATCTACTTTAGTCTTCTTGACTTGAATCTTGACTTGAAAAAGTTTTGTTCTTTCTTCTTCAAAAGCTGTACTTGTACTGGCTGCAGTGGCAGTCTTTTGTACTGTAGTACATTCAATCTTCTCATCAACATCAGAACTTCCTTCAACTTCCTTACCTTCCATAGAAGCTATGTAGCACAATGGTGAGGATTCTTAAGGGTGAGGGAATGATAGGTTTAAACCAATGGATGACAAGTGTGATCAATCCTATATGACAACATCCCAAAGACGGCAAAGTATTTTCGTACAAGCTCCAGACGACAGGTCTACTTAGATGACACACTCTAGACAACAATGGCTAGACAATAGCTCTAATTTCCAGTCTCAGACGACACTCATGACTACATGACACAAATGACAATCTTGGATAGTGATTGCTCAAACGATGGCAACTCCACTCCTCGTCGACTTCCTTCGACGATGGCCTTTGTCTGACAACGTCTGAAACTTTGACGACGATTGCAACCCTTGATGACATCTGCGTTGCGATCGTTTGAACTCTCCAACCTATAACCAATTCACTTTGCATTAGAATCTATCTAATCACACAAACATCAACACAACCATACACACAATGAGAGCATAAGATATTTCTTTCATTAATCAAAGGCATACAATGTAGAGATCTCAGATATCTCTGTAACTCCAACATACAACCATTTGTCTCACTCTTGCTATTAGCCAAGCATACATCCATACATCATCATTACATCGTACATGCAAAATGAAGAGGGGGTCCTATTTAAAGGATATTTCTGGCCGTTGACAACAATGGTTTCCAGGACTCGTTACATAACTGTTTTCCCTTCCTACGTAGAATTTTAGGCACCCTTACAATGAATGACTGGTCTTCCATCGAAATCGTACTGTAATCGACTTTGTCGTCCTTATCAATTATTTTGCTGGTACTGTCATCCCCCATGATGATTATTCCAATATCCTCCATTGGTCGCACATTGTGCATTCTTTGAGGTATTTGGCTTCTCCTCTTCTTTCGGCATTGTCATGGTGTGATGGCTTGTTCCTCTCAAATTGAATGGGCATTCTATGACAACATGCCCCAACACTTCACATATGTTACAATACTCATTTTTGGGACAAGTTACATTCTTTTACTCGTCTTACAGTTAGAGCACCATATTTCTTTCTTTTCTTTCTTCAGTTCTCCCTTTAATCATTCTTTTGAAATATTTTTGCATTGCTTGGATTGCCACATGCACATCTTCCTTGTCATTTTTTGAGTATTCACTTCTATAGTGACCTCCAATTCCCACTGCTATTTGCTTTACTTTGCTTTTGAAATTTCGTGCTTGTTCATAAACTTCATCATACGTCGAGCATGGGATAATCTTCATTTTATTTTTGTATTTTAGTAGTAATCCCTTGATAAATCACCTCTTTACCATACCATATGCCGATTTCAACTCCATCTTGTCCGTTGGTTGCTTTAACTGACGATTATAAGTTTTGATGTCTTCATATTTCTTTTGTTTTGTGGAGTATATATCCGTTACGATTTCTGTATCATCTCGCAATGGCTTAAACTTCTCCTTGAATTCCTTTACTAGGGTAATACATGATTCAAAAAGTTGTGTTGCTTCCTTCTTTAAATACCAGTCTATCACAATCCCTTGCAATATGGCTGGGAATAATTGTAACCAGACCTCGGGGTATCTCACCCCGCTTGCTTTTCAAATTGTCGTGCAAGTCCCAATATGTTGTGCTAGATCTTCTTTACCCTCTTTGGTAAAGGGTGGGCACTTTTGCTTTCCCGCTTGGTTGGCAATAGTTGCCATTGGTGAATGGTTTCCTTCTTTTGATTCACTTTCGCTTGGCTCGAATAATACCTCAGCCCAATGCGGTTCCATTCTTGGCAATTCCTCTTGTTTCTCCTCTTCCCTTGGTACTTCGTGGTCTAGAGATGCTTCACGTCCTACAAATAGCCTTCGTTCTAACTTAGGTGCACCAATACTTTGTGACCTCCTTCGCGAATATACAAGTGGTGGATTTGTCCTTCTCGCCCAAACACTCGTGTGGTTGCTTCGGTGCATGAATCTTGTCCTCCACACCCCTCAACAAACTCCTACTCACTTGCTCAGGCGTGTTCATCCACCCTTTGTCCCCTTGTGCATGCTCCACAACGTCTTGACTTATGCAAACATTCTTGTTGTCTATTTGGTGTAGTTCTTCTTGCCCCTCATTCTCCGTCGTTAGCAACAATGTTTGCCACCTTTCATTTTCCTCTCTCGTACTATCGTCTTCTTGAGGGTTCCAAACTTGCTCTACTTTTGGTTGTGTAAGTTCGTCTCTTGGTTGCAATCCTTGGTTACCAAGTTTTGCACTTCTTCTTATAGGTTGCTTCGAAGTTCTTCTTTGATTCCTTCTTCGTTGTTTGCCCAACCTCAAATCTGTCATTCACCGCCTTCTTCATGCGTGCTAAGCCTAATACTTCGATCTCTATCGACCCATACTTTGATTAGGCAATGACATCAAATGTAGCATAGTGGTGAGGATTCCCAAGGGTGAGGGAATGACAAGTTTAAACCAATGGATGAAAATTAATGAGAAGTGTGATCAGTCCTAGACAACAACATCCCAAATATGGCAAAGTATTCTTGTACAAGTTCCAGATGGTAGGTCTAACTCAGACAACACACTTAGCTAGACGACACACTCTAGACAACAATGTCTAGACGACAGTTCCAACTTGCAGTCTTAGACGTCACTTCCCATGATGGCATGACATAAATGGCAATCCTAGATGGCGATTGCTTAGACGACGGTTCCTCGTCAACTTACTCCAACGATGGTCTTTGTTTGACAACATTTGCGACTTTGACGATGACTGCAACCCTTAACGACATCTATGCTGCGATCGTTTGAACTCTCTAACCTGCAACCAATTTACTTTGCACTAGAAGCTAACAATCTAATCACACAAATGTCAACACACAACCATACACAATGACAACATAAGATATTTCTTCCATTAACAGGTTAGCCTCAAAGGTATAGAGTGTAGAGATCTCAGATATCTCTGTAACTCCAGCATACAACCATTCGTCTCACTCTTGCTATCAACCAAGCATACATCCATACACCATCATTACATCATACTTGCAAAATGAAGAGGGGGTCCTATTTAAAGGATAGTCCTAGCCGTTGGCAACAACGGTTTCTAGGACACGTTACATAATTGTTTTCCCTTCCTATGTAGAACTTTAGCCAACCTTACAATTAATCAAATATTAAGGTCTAACAAATGATGACTACATTTCATTTGACATTACATTGCATTTTAGTTCATTTCATTATATTCAAATTAGTGCTTGTTCCTTGGACGTTTCTACAAACACTTCACTTTTGCTTTTGCTTAGAACTGGTGCCTAGAAGCTACGACATTCTTCTTGGACTTTTCTTTCTTTTTGTTCCTAGGATGTAGATTTGGATGTAGTTTCTAGCATTTTGTTTTGGTATGACCATTGATATCACAATGATTATAGTGATTCTTAGAATCTTTTCCTTTTTGTGTAGAGGCTGCAACTTTCTTGCCTTTACCATTCCCTTTCTCCTAAGACGTACCTTGCTGATTTGTCTTCATAGTACTGCTCTCCTTTCCTTTCCTCCCGTCTTCCTCAATATATTGAGAGCTTGGACGCTAACCTGGTTAGTGCTTGTAGGGGTGAAAAGAAGTACTTGCCTATTGATATGGCTACGTAATCCTCCAATGTATTTCATCAACACCTACGGGTCCTTAAGTGAAATTTCCAAGACTGTTGCTTGTTTTTGGATCTCCATTGTGTATTCTTGCACACTTTGGCCTTTTCTCTGTCTATAAAGCTGCCATCTCATGAACTACTTGGCTTCATGTCCTAGAAATGAAATATTATTAATGTCCTCGGTGGGCCAAAATAAGACCCAAGGGACTATAAGGACAATATTGACTGCAAACTAGTGGGCTAAAAAAAGCCCAACAAAGAAAAGAACTAAGATAAATACAAGACGAAACCCGACAACTGGGCCAAAGAGAAAAGGAGAAAGAAAATGGGGACTGGAGGGGAGGAGGGCTGGCAGTCCGAAAGAGAGTACACGCCAAGAAGAACGGAGAGAGAGGAGGGGGGAGGGAGGAAATTGTTCTCTAAGTAGTCTTGTGAAATCTTCCCACTTTTTGATGGGAGTTTCTTTAACCAGTCTCAAGGATTCAGCATGGCTCTCCCGCCATACAAGAGCATGTCCACCCATTTTCAACCTTGGAAAAGAAATCTTTTGCTCGTCGGTGACTACTCCTTGGACGTTGAAGTAGACCTCAAGTTGTTTTAGCCAATGATTCAGCTTATCAGCATTAACATCTCCTTCAAAATGAAGGGATTTCAATCTTGGCTTCCACCTTAAATGGCGCTTTGCTTGAACTCTCTCCTAATTCAAATGAACCCTTGTTCTTTTGAGACTCCTTAGTTTGATTCTTCCTCTTTCTCCAACTCTTTGTTGAAACCAAACTCTGCCATCATGGACAACAATCTACTAACAAACACATGCAAGGCTCGATTGTCAAGACCAGACTTGCTACATTTCCAACTGGGCAAATCTAGCTTCTGCATCATCTGTCCTATCAGCCATTGTAAATGCTTTGAGTTCCTTCTTCCACTTACTGGTACCAATTTCAAGTTGGTATTCTTCTAACTCTCCTCTTTTTTCTTCTGAGAACAAGTTAGTGGCATATACTCAAATACACAAAGATGTTCTAGGAATCTTTAAAACCATGAGGATTGTAACCGCTCTGATACCAATATGATCTGTAATCTCCCGTCAACTATGTTGTTCTTGATTTTTAAATACAGATTCTATATGTTAACTAGGAATTGTACAAAAGTAAAAATGTAATGTTGTAAATAAAATTACTAGCATACACACATGACACAAGATTTATCCTGGAGAAAACCCCTTCTCGAGGTAAAAACTCTAGCGTGGAAATGGTGTTTAGCCTCTTATTTCAGTCAAAATGAAGTACAATCAGTGCTAGAAGTGATTCATCTACTGAGTACTCTGCTAAGTGATCTCTTCTGTTCCTATCTTCAGTGAACTGCGCTTCCTCCTTCTGTTGTCCTCTTTTCATATTTGTTTTGAATGAAAAAAATCCCCCTTCTATGGTATTTCACCTTCCCATAGTTTTTTGAACTTCCTGCAGTTTTTGTTTTTTGAACTACCTGCAGTTTTTACAACTTCCTACAGTTTTTTTTAACTTCCTGCAGTTTTTTTTTTCATATTATTATTATTATTATTATTTATGGATCAATCGCGCATTCATACACAACTTCATGCATTTCTCCAACGTCTTCAAATGCTTGTCCTTCTTCCTGTACAATGACCAATCATCTAGGAACACTTTGAACTTGCTTGTGGACATCTGTTAAAAAATATACAGAATTATTTGCTGAAATGTGGCAGGGGCATTGCACAAACGGAAAGCCATTTGCTTATATGCATAAATACCATTCTCCACTATGAAAATGGTCTTCAGTCTATCTTTGTCGGCAATACTGATTTGATTGTAGCCCAAGAATCCATCCAAGAATGAATTGATCTTGTGTCCGGCTTCTCCTCTAAAATCAAATCAGTGAAGGTAGCAGAAAGGGATCTTTGATAGTCACTACATTCAAGCTCCAAAAATCAACGCTAATTCGGATCTGATTGTTTTCCTTCTTTGAACTGATCACAATCAGTGACATCCATATACTCACAGTCACCTTGAAAATTATTCCAGCATCAAACATCTTCTTGATTTCTGCATTGAATAGGGCCGCATAATTTGGATTCATTCTATACGGCCTTCTTCATACTAGCTGTGCACTTGTAAGCAACGAAATTCGATGCACACATAGTTCAGGCAGGATCCCCTTCAAATCCTTGTATGTCCATGTGAAGAACTCCTTATACTACATGAAAATTTTGGAAGCTGCTGCTTTCAAGACTGGATCCTAGTCATCTCTGCAATGAATCATCTTTTCTTCATCACCTTCGCTGAGGTTTACATGTACCATCTTTGATCCTTCGTACTATATGGTAGTAGGTTCTCTTGCCACTTTTGCCACATCAAATGGTTGCCACTTTTACCAACACTATATTTTGCAATGGTTCGTAGAAAAGTCCACTTCTCTTCATCTTTGGCTGCAGACTTAGTATTCTGACTGCACTTGCTGATCTCATACACACTATTGGTCCATCTTTAGAACGGCATTTTGTATTCCAACTCTTGAAGGAACAATTTAAATGACAGATTTAATAATCAGCTAGGGCTCTTTACTTGTACTGCAACCCTTGGTCTGCAACGTTCACCCTACATGCAGAATTTGGAAGAAAAACATAGAACTATTTACTGCAGCAATCAACAATGACAATACTCACAATATACATGCAAATAGATAAAGGATGAATATGAGTGGATATTGCATTAATTTCTGCTTGTGTGACACTTGCATTTCATATACACTTTGCAACCCTGTGCAGAATCTTCTTCATGCCAGCAACCACACTTTGGCCAACAATGCCCACAACCTCTTACCACACACGTCGGCCAACTCCACAACCATCCGACTGAAACTAAATGAATGAGGTAAGTGTCATATTTATACAACTAAAAAGTAGTTGCACCCTCCAACTACCCGACACGTCATCATTTTCCTAGATTATATTTCACTTGCATGTGACTCACATTTACATTTCATTTCCCACTACAAAACAAACTAGCTTATGAATCACTTTATGACTTTGTTGTACATGCTAACATTACATGAAATATGACACTATTAATTATAGATATGCATATTTTGTCAAAAATATTTGTGTACAAACTACAATTAAACACAAAATGATAAAACTTATTCACTAAACACAGACATATCAATGTGACTGCCTACATAATCTTGGTCTTCGTCCGCATGGATGCACATGCAGTTTGGTTGAAAGACTTCATAGTCTTCCATTGCTAACGGAAAAGTCTGCTATTCGAATGTTCCTCATCTTTTGTGCATTCTCCCAATTCCAACACACCGCTTCATTTGGCTCACGTCCATTCTCGTCCTCCGACAATGAACTCCCATACTCATGGATGTTGCCAACTTCTCACTAACGAACCGATTCTTCAAGTTAATCATATACTTGTGCTAGCCATTCTTGAATGTCAAACGATCCTTCTCGTAATTGTGGTTTACTTTTCTATTCTGTAGCCATCTGCATCCCAACAAAACATAATAGGCTGGTTTCTGCATAGCAAATACCAAAAAATCCATGTTGAACACTCGATCAACGATCCACACTTTCTGTGCAATCAACACTCCTTTCATTTCTATCATGTATTGGTCTGTACTATATAATTTAAAATTGGGAGACCATAAAAATGGTGTCCCCAAATCTCTCCATGTTTTCTTAGGCAAGACATTTACACTTGATCCCCCATCAATGATCACCTACGTCAACTTATGATTCAACAACTCAATATGGATCAGTGCTGGTTTATTTCTGGAGTCTATCATCAAGATTATCGGATCAATGTACTGATCCCTCTTTATTCTTGTTGCTTCTAGTTGGCATTGCAGCTCTTCCACTCTCCTCGCTTGCGTCATCTCTCCTACCATCGCATATAGCTCTAGTGTTGCACATAGTAAATTGGATACCTTCACTTCAACACTTGTGCAGCCAACTGGTGTATTGACGTCTCCTCTTCACTTGTGATGGGTTTCTTCAACTTCTTTTCTTGCAACAATCTCTCTTGATTGGTCTTCGTTTCTTTTTCAATTTGGACATGTGCTTCCTACTATCTCTCCTTCTCCTTGGTGGGATCCGAATACTATTCAACTTTCTTCGCTTGTGCCTATGTGCTTGCTAGCACGTGTTTCTCCTTACTAGTCTTTTGGAGGCTCCTCAATATGAATAAATTTGACATTTTGTGAGTTGCTTGAACTTGCTTTCTTCGGGCGATTAACCTCCTTTGTGGTTGCCCAGTCCACACCATCAACACATTATTCCATTATTGTTTCCGACATTTCCTCCTACTGGGCCATTTTGAGAATTGCGTGCGAAGTGACCCCATTCTTCACATCTTAGACATTGAATGATTGGCCTTCCATCCGAATCATACTGTAATCGACCTTGTCCTATTACGGGTCAATTTCCTTGTGCTGGTCGTCTTTTACCTTGATGGTTGTTCCTATATCCACCACTTGTTGCTCCTTGTCTGCTCTTTAAAGTGCTTGGCATCTTTATATTAATCTCCTTTTGCATTGTCAATGTCTGATGTCTGGTGCTTTTGAGGTTGAACGAACAATCAACAACAACATGCTCCACAACTTCACATATATTACAAAATGCATTCTTTAGACAATTGACATTGATGTGTCCTTATTTACATCAGAACACCATACATCCTTTTCCTTCTTTTTATCTGCCTTCACATCATTGATCATATGTTCTAGGTCCTTTCTCATGGCTTGGATTGTATCACTCAAGTCATCTCTATTGCTATCTGAATCGTCATCTTGGTAATGGATTGCACTTCCCCCCCTATAGCTGTTGTCTTCATTTTGCTCTCCAAATTGAGTGCTCTATCAAAAGTCTCTTGATAGGTAGTTGGTGGAACTACCTTCATTTTCTTTTTATATTGCGGCAGCAATCCATCCAGGAACTTTTGGCAGCCCATTCGCTGGCTTCGCTTCCATTTTGTCAATGAGTTCCTTCAAACGTCAATTATATGACTTGATATTTTCATCCTTCCTTTGCTTCGTTGAATATATTTTACCAATGATCTTTGTATCATCACGAAGCAATCTGAATTCCTTACTGAATTTAGTCTTCAATTCGTCCCATGTTGTGAAGGGATGTGCTCTTTTCAAATGCCAATCCATTGCAATTCCACACAATGTGGCTGGAAACAATCTTAACCATGATCCTTCATCATCTACTCCGTTCACTTGCCATATCGTTTCACAAGTTCCAATATGGCGTTTTGGGTCTTCCTTCCTATCACCCAAAAACTTTGGGCATTTATGCTTGCTCGTAGCTGCAATAATATTTGCCATTGGTGGTTGTTCATCGTCACTTGACGATTCCACACTTGCAAACAATCATCGACCGCTACCTTGTGCACCTACACTTTGCCACCTCCTTCGTGAATGTACGAGTGTTGGTTCTAGTCTCCTGAGCACACTCTCCCATGGTTGCCCTTGTGCTTGACTCCCATCCTCCGCACTTCTAGGCACTCTCCCTCGCATGTATGTTAGTGTCACTAGTTGTTCCACCTCATCTTGTGCACTCTCCACGTTTGCACCTTATTCACAACTTGCACGAATGTTCTCCTTGGCCTGAAACACATTTGCTTGATGCACCTCCAATTGCGCTTATTTCATTGTTAAAAATGTTTGCCACCTCTCACTTTCCTCGTTCGAACTATCCTCCAAGTGAGGATTCCAAACTCGTTTGACTTTCGATACTTCAAATTCTGTCACTATTCTTTTTGTTTGCAATCTTTCATCAACAAGATGCTTGTCTTTAGTATGCCCGACACTCCCACGTTGTTGTTGTGCAATTCTTCGACTTCTTATTGGTTGATCTTAGACTCTTTTGCGTCCACGTCTCCCATGTTCTATCATTCACCTCTCCAAGCTTCATGCAATGCTAGTTTGAACTTCAAAATGACAACGGTGCCAAATGTTCATGGTGGTATTCCACCCTTGGAGGAACAATTTGAATTGACAAATTTAATGATCAGGTTTATAATGATGAGGCTGTATGGCCTGCATCATATCTTGCTTATGACTGCTTTAATCTCAGCTCCAAATGACTTAGTCTGTGAATAGGATGGCCTGCCCTTTTCCAGACTACTAACATTCATTGTACGACCTGAATTCTCCATTGTATGGCCAATAGTCTCCACTGTATGACACAAGGACTTCGCTGTGCAACATTTGGCAATGCATCGTACGACGTTAGGCAACTCACTGTACAATGACTTTGTTGTATTGTACGACATTCAGTGTACTACGTTCACTATACTACAATTCACTATACAAAAACTTCATTGTACGGCCTGTACAACCCTGTCTAACAGAACTTGAAAGAGTACAACCAACAGAGTGAATCTATTCTACTGCAACAATCATTAGTACAAAACATACAAAGAACAAAAACTGACAAAAACAAATGATGAATGAATATGAGTAGATCTTGTATTAACAATAGCCTATACAGTGAATGACGTACGACATTTTTCTTACATACACAATACCAGATCCTATGTAGAATATCTCCTCCTGGCATACACAATGCAATGCCTGTGCGAATGTATCTACTCTCTCTCGTATGTGTGTTTGTGTGTTGATACATGGTACCTGCTCAATTGAATGAGGGGGTCTATTTAACCTTGGGGATGGTAGTTAACAAACAACTACCACCCTGGACACCTCACCTCTAATTGGGTGATAACTACCCTTGCATGACTACATTCACACATAACTCAACTCAACTCATTACATTCATTACAATGTATGACTTTATTCAAATTTACAAGACTTTGGAATATCAAAATTATTACATCAAAACTTATGATGTCAAAACCTATGACACCAAAATTACATTGTGCATGTACTTGACTTCCAATGCACTTATTGACTTGTCTATTTCTTCGGCTGAGGTGGCACCTCAGAACAAACACTTACATTACTTGCCTGGAATTGAATTTAACGCTGCTGAGCTTTCTCCACTGTTTCCTTCCTTTCTTCACACTTGTGATACTATGTATACATGTTCATGATCTCATGGACAGCAATTATATATGTCCACACTTCCTTCTGTATCATGAATCATCTCAGTTTTGAATTTCTTTCATCAGCCAAATTGTTCCTTCTTTGCAAGGCGTTTCCAAAAACATATGCACAATTTTTAGCAACTAGGCATCTCCAAGATTGAAGGCTCGTTGGGCATTCCTGATACCAAAGCACAAGATGCAATATTAGCTGGTAAATGGGTTTTAACAGCTCTAGAAGGGGATGTGCCTCAGCAGCTTCTACTACGCCACCAGATTCTTTTGTCTTGCCATGTCTATGGAATTAGAGGACCATTCCAGAAGCTTCTACTATGCCACCAGGTTCTTTTGGCTTGCCATGTCTATGGAATTAGAGGACCATTTCAACTCTATGATATTGTTGGAGACGTACAAGCCCTTTTTGTATGTAGATCACCCCCCCGAAAATAATTTTGAATATATTCCAGTTGGTATTTGCTTCATTTCATTCAAAGTTTGACCAACTCCAACAAGGATGGGACCTGGCTGCTTAACCCAATCAGACCTTTTATTTTGATCGAGGACAACTTGGACTTTTGCCTTCCTCTGCAAATAAGCAGGTGTAAAAAAAATGCCTCTTCTTTTGGAAGCATCTTTAGAAGCATGATGAACAATGCTGACTATGTTGGTGGGAACAAAACAGGCCCAAAAGCTATGTATTGTTGACAAATCGACCTTTGGAGACCCATATGAAGTGGTCCCTGACAATTTCTACTTTAAACTGCAAATGCACAGGCTGAAGATTGCTATACCCAGTTGATAAACTCATTTCCAACAGCTGAATGTTTAGATAAATGTCGGGGAACAAATGATCTTGAAGTGAAATGACAATGCCCTTATAATGAGATATGGAAGGTGAAATTTCCTTTAAGCACAAGGTCATGCACTGGTAAGTGATGTATTATGGTTTATCAGTCAAAGCATATGTACACAAGGACTTCAGCGGAATATAGGAGTATGGTTGATTACTGGTACATTT
>JAQPPZ010004103.1:0-82500 GCA_028583015.1 Wollemia nobilis
TAAGAAAAAATTAGTCCTAAAAATTTTAGGCAAAGGGGGGAATGTTGAGGATCCTCATATTCGTCAATTTCCAATTTTAAAATTCCTAATATTCATCCAATTTGTGAATATTCACCACTATGCATAACCCTGGGCCTACCCCTTTTTAGATAGTAATTATCGTTGTTTACTTTTCCTTGTCTACGAATAAGAGGTTGTTGGTAGACATTTCTTCTTTGCATTTTTCAACCACAAATTCAGGTGAGTTTAGCTACCACTAATTTATTTTAAAATCATACCTAAGGATTTTTTACACAAATTAACATATAAAATATAAACCATTAAAATTTGAACATAAAATTCAACAAAAAAAAAATTTAAATTTTTAATTAAAAATAATATTTAAATAAACATTTTATAGGTAAAATTTTAAATTATTTTTATTTAAATAAATTAATATAAAATATTTTTTAATATATTTTCATTTAATTTATAAGATATAATAATAATTATTAAATATTGAATATAAATATATATATATATATATATATATATATATATATATATATATATATATATATATATATATATAATATTATATTATATTATATTATATTATATGTTAAAATAATTAACTAAAAAGCTAACTTGAAATGACAATGTCATTATGGTAGGTAAATTTACCACTTGATGGAAAATATATCATCAATCTATTTTTTGCTTTCAAAATCATCACTTAGAGAAATAAGTCATCAATCTATTTATCTATTTAGTAGAGGCTTTTATTTTTTCTTTCAAAATCATCATTTAATAGAAAATAAGTTATATAAGGAAATAAGTCATCAATCTATTTATCTATTTATCTATTTATGTGAGGCTTTTGTTTTTCTTTGAAAATCACCATTTAATAGAAAATAAGTTATAATACTCTAGATTAACGCAATGGTTAGAGCTTTTGACTTTTTTTTTTTTTTAAGATCCAAATTCACCACAATGTTTTCAAGAAGCTTTTGCTTGTCAATTAAACTTTTCCTCCATCAACATTGTCAATGTAGATGGAAAATAATCACTTTTGATAGTATGAATGTTTTGTAATAGACAAACATCACAGTCTTCCAATGTCTGGTTAGAGCTTTTAACATTGTTTTTAAAGATCCAAATTCAAACCACAATATTCAAGAAGCTTTTGCTTGTAAGTTGAAATTTTCCTCGACATTGTCAATGTAGATGGGCATGGAATCACATATCATCAGTATGAATCAGTAGGAATAATTGTGCAATATGTTTTAGGTTTGAAGTAATTGAAGAGTCTCCATATTTTTTTTCTTTTCACCTTCTTTATATTTCTTGAATACTCTATCTTTTCATTTTTATTTCCTCCTTTAAAAATATTATAGAAAAAAAAATCCACAATATTTTCAGACAACAATTGTGAGGATTTTGAAGCAATATTGTTGGAAATCAATATTATCTTTTCCTTTTTCTTCACACGAGGAAGATTGTGTTGGTATACCTATCTTATTTTCATTTTTCCATTATTAATTAATTTAAAATCACATGTGAGGATTTTTAAACTAAAATAATATATAAAATATAAATGATTAAGGTTTAAAATTTAAAATTAAATAAATTAATATAAAATATTTTTTATTTAATATATATATTTATTTATTTATTTAACGTTATAATATATAATATAATTAAATATTAAATAATAATACCCAGGTGTTGCAGGTGAGTTGGAGAGGAGAGGGCAATCCTCCAAGGGAGGTCCCAGGTTCAAATCTCCACCCTACCAAAACGCTGAATTGGGTATCCAAAATCCAATTGATAATGTTTGTGTGGGTAAGGTCGGGTGCAACCCCCGGGTGACTTTGATAGTGTAGAACCCCCTTTTCGTGGTCTCTCAGACCAAGGCAGCTCCGCAAGGGGTTTTTCACTTTAAAAAAATATATTGAAGAATAATATAATAAACTAATAAATACATATTTTATTGTTTTAATAGCTTAGAATAATAGAGTTAGCATAAAAAAAAAACCCAAAATATTTGGCTAGGCCTCCAATATGCTCCTCTCTCACCAAGTTCTCCCTTATTAAACCACAAGGTATGCACAAATGTTTTTGCTTGAACAACAAACCATCTTGATTGAGATAATATAACCATGGAGTTCTATCACTTTTGGTGGTTGGGTTATTACATGCTGCTCAAGCCTCCTTAAAATCCACATCACCCTCGTATAATTCTCTCATGGAGTCAAATATAACAACCTCCATTCTCATTTCAAAATAAATAAATATCTCTAAAGAAACTCAAACCACTTCATATACCTTTGGTTTAAGTTACTTTAGATGTTAATAAACTAAAGTGCTTGATGATTTGTTAATAGAAAAAATTATTTTGGTAGAAACTAATATCTCCATTTTTTGAGTGCTTGAATAATTGCATAAAACACTTGTTCACAGAAAAAATATTTCTTCTTAGCTTCACTTAACTTCTCATTGAAGTATACAATGGGTTACCTTCTTGACTCAAAACTCTACCTATAATTTTTCTACTTAGACCATAATCCACATGAAATACCTTATTGAAATCTAGCAATCCTAGAAATGACTACTCTCACTTTTTCTTCAAAAGATAAAAAATCTTCTTTTTTGTAACTGTCCAACTGAATTTATTTATACCACACTTCATTTTTTTATGATATGTGCATAAATACCACTAAAATGTTTGATGAATTTATTGTTAAAAATTCTCAAGTTGTGGAAAATCCTTACCTCAAACATTCTTTTTAGCAATGGCCATCCCATAATAGCTTTCACATTTTTCAAATTCATCTCCAAACCTTCATAGCAAATTACAAAACCCAACTACACTAATTTCCTCTTCATAAAACTACACTTTTAAAATTAACTAGCACCTTTCTCTCCCTTAATCTTTGCAAAAAAGGCCTCAAGTGCATCAAATGTTCGTCTTTACTTTTTCTAAATATCAAATATCATATAATTAAAAAATTATAAACTTATCAAGAAATGGGTTCAACAATTTGTTCATCAATATGATGAATATTCTTGGTGTATTTGTCAATCCATATGGCATAACAAGCCATCATATATCTCATCCTTTGTCTTGAATGTTGTCTTCCATTCATCCCCTTGTCTAAACCAAATTTGGTGATATCTGCTCTTCAAATCTATCTTCATGAAATTATTATCTCCACTCAAGCAATCCATCACGTCATCCAATAATGGTAATAGAAGTCTATATTTTATGTTTATCTCAGTAATGGATCATTAACCTATGAACATATGTCCTTCTCCATATTTCTTGGGTATTAGTGTTGCACGTGGGATAAAAGTCTCTCTAATTAAACCCTTGTCCAATAGCAATTTGGATTTACCTATTCATCTCCTCATTCTGCATAGATGTCATCATGTATGTTGCCTTATTTGGTAAACTTGATATAGGAATGAAATACATATGGTGTCTGATGCTTCTCATGGGTGGCAACCCATATTGCAACTCCTTGAATAAGATATCAACATACTCCTCCAACAAACTTTTTATTTCATGTGGAATTTTATCCACTTTATCTATTGCCCCAACTTCTATGGTTTTAGCTATGAAAGCAACGCAAGATTCTTTTTTGTTCATTCCTATTCAAAAATGTTTTTCCAAGATTAAACACACTTTAGATGTTGTCCACTCCTTCCCCTTTCTCTTTCAATGAACTCAATGTATATTTATTTCCATCATTCACAATAGTGTAAGTATTTATCCTACCATTATGCACAACCTTTCTGTAAAATTACCACACCCTTCTCAACAAAACTTGATAGACATCCATGGGCATAATGTCACATAAAATCTCATCTTTGTATAAATAAAATTCAACATTTACCAAACATTGTCCACTTACCAAGATTTGATGTCCCTTTTATAACCATGAAAATTTAAATGTATTTAGGTGTTCAATCATATTTAGTTCAAGATTATCTACCCTCTAATTAGCTAACAAATTATTTGTACTTCCATTATCAACAATGAGCTTACAAGATTTACCTCCTGATATACATGTAAATCTAAACAAGTTATTTTTTTTAATGGCTCATCCTCCATCTTGGTTGTTTTCAACAACATTATCTTCATCATGAGAGATTCCCCTTGCTTTGGCTCCTACATATATGTTGGTGAAGCAACACTCTCTTTCTTTGCTTGAGCAATGTGATTTCTTGCTTTATTTTCTCTATCATTATATTTTTGTACTTATGGATACTCAAATACACTATGAACAACTTCTCCACATCTATAACAAGCTCTAGTAAATCATCTACCTCTTCCTTAACTATAGTAGCCTTTTTCTCTTTTGTATTTTAACTAAATTACTATTTTAAGAACTATCAGCTTCTCCTTCTTGCATATGTTTCCCTCTACTACTATTTGATTATCCTTTTCTCTATAGAATTATCCTCATATTTTGGAATTATTGTGTTGTCTTTAAGATAAATTTCCCTTTTCCTTCATATAACATTGATAGGTTTCTTCTACTAACCTTAATAATATCATATTAAACTCATATTCAATAGAAATGTAGAGTTCATTAGCATAACTTGGAATGTTATCTTCATTATACTCTATATGGGTAGCCTGAATAGTGAGCTTATAAAATTCTCCCATGTAGTCTTTCACATTCATCTATTTTTTCTTTAGGTTTTATAGTTTCTTGAATAGACTCATCTGATAACCTGATGGTAGTAATTTGACCTTCAATTTTGCAACCATTCTATTCCAAGATTTAATTTTCTCCTTGTCTTTTATTTATATTTTTATTTGCACATGATCCCATCACATAGATGCATAATACTTTAGCCTAGTGCAAGAAAACTTTATTTTTAGATCCTCCATCAACTCATAGTCAAAGTATTTCTCTATGTCCATGTCCTATTCTATAATATCCTTAGGATTTAGACTTCCACTGTAGTAAGGAGTATCCAACTTTGGTTTACCACCCATATTTAAATTTATATTAAAAAAACTACTCTTAGGATCATTCATTTGGTCTTCTTATTTAGGCTCTTGTACTTTAACTTATTTATTGTCACATACATCCTCAATAGGTACTCATATTCTTTGTGTTCTCTCTATTGCATCCAATCTAGATATAATACCTCTCAATATCTCAACTATATAAATATTTCTAGGTGTTGTCAGTCTTCATCTATGCATCATGTCTTATCATTGTTGGGCTCTAATACCAAATGATGTAGTCTAGAAGAGGGGATCTAATGAAATACAATCTCATCTTGCAACGTGAATATCTTACAATAAGTTTACAAACCAGAAAAATAAAACACAACAAATTACTTGCATTCAAAAAAGTTTTAGGAAATGTCATGACCAACACATTTGTAGAGAGCTCTTCAATTTTCCTAGAGATTAGATCAAATTATTATAAGTTCATCCTTATATAGACCCATTGTTTCCCAACTTATGAGGATAAAATTAGATCTAGATAAGTTTTTTTGAAATGCATTGCAATTTAGAAAAATATTACAAAATCATATACAACTAAAATTACAATTAAGAAAAAAGAAAAAATTCTTCTTTTAGCTATATTTGTTTTACGATGCAAGTTTGGTCATGACTTTGGATGTTTTTGCATCAATATTTTATGGATTTTATGCCATTTGGAAAGGAAATAGAATGATTTTTACACTTCATAATTAAGAAGCATTTTTCTAATTAGTTATGTGGATTGAAATGGACCTCACCCATGTCACATCAAGACCATGTTACTATGATATTTCAACCAAACACATACTTTGAAATATTTGGTAATAGGTCCATGCTTTGAAAATCTACTTTTATAATCACTTGAGCTCATGTCATTTGATAATTCAGAAGCAAAATTAAAAAAATATGTTTTATAACTTTCTCTATGAAAAAAGTTTAATTAAGAGGAAAAATAAATGTTATTTACAGCATAAGGTAAAGCTAATAATGGGGTACAAGGTATTATTCAACTAGAACAATGATAGTGTGCATAGAGGATTCCATTTATATTTGTAAAAACCATAAAATTCAATATGAAAATATTGTAGATACCCAATTTTGAGAACATCGCTAGTCTTCAAGCCTGTCAATCTCTCCATCAATCAACTAGTCAATCAATCAAATTGAATCAATCATCGTCTTATAAAAATTTGGAGCATTTATTGCTTTAGAAGCAAAAGTGTCAATACATTACCAAAAAGCACCACCACTACTTTTGCCTCCTAGGCAACTCTTTTGTAAAAGTTTAACTTTTCGACCATTGTTGCCCAAATCTAATCTCCAATAGTAATTTCAACAAAAGCATCAAAGCAAAAGCATTGCCAATGCTTTTTCCCACCAATATTTTTGACTATCATGCATAAAAACCAATAAAATTGAATGTAGATACCTTCCAAGGGGCCCATAATTAATGAATTTTATCACCAAGATTTGATTTGTAGTCTTGATAAAAATCCCAAATCCAAGAGTATCATTTTCAATCTTCCTTCATTAATGGTATGTTGATCTTATTTTAATATTTTTAGCATCTCTAATCCTATTATCTTCTTTGCAATCCTTCCCCCAAGGATCCATGACTTCCTATAAAGCCAATATTTGGGAGAGCCCAATCCATGACCTTTTTAGGATAGCAAAGCTTTACCAAATTTTGATAGGGATTATTTAGCATTGCATCAAAATTCTTCCAAAATCCATCAAGATTTATAGGAAGTCATCTTCATTCATGACAACGTTGTGTCAGAAACTTGTCACAATTTGGTGAAGGTATCCTCCAAGCACTCAATCATATATTTTTATTTTTTGGAGTTCAATAAAGTATTTGACATAATATCCATAAGTAAACTATGGATTAGGATGAAAAACCCATGCATACCATAACAATATAAAACAATTATTCATAGAATTTATGAGGAGGTCTAACCTAAAATTAGAATTCAAGTAGTCCTTTCAAAATGTTTTAGAAGTGATATAGGAGTTAAACAAGGGTGCCTACTATACCTAACTTTATTTTGTTTATATATTAAAAATTAGAAGAATGATTAAATTTGGAGGAGGGGACTATGTTATTTTGAGAGAATAAGAAGTGAGACTTCTTTAGTATGCAAAGAATCTCATTTTTATTGTAAGGTCAACATAAGGGTCGAGAGAATATTTAAAACCCCTAAACCACTTTTCCAAGGAGGTAGGTATGCAAGTAAATATCAACAAGTCCAATATTTTGGAGGATTTTGATCTTCTTCAACAAAAAGAAAAATAATCAATTAAATTTTTATTTTAAAAGAGATCTAATAGTTGATTGAACAATTATCCTTTTATTTTTTATCCATAATGGAAACAACTTGCTTAAACATGTTTTAGCTTGTAGATATTTAAAGATCCAAAATTATCTTGTTTTTTTATTGATGGAAAGGGTTTTGAAAGGGACCTTGAACCCTTTTACAAAGTGGGATAGGAGGAGACTCAACTGAGATCCCCTACACAACCATCAAAACAAACAAAACAACAACAAGAACACCCCAAAAACCTCCAAAGGGAGAAATAGACCAAACCGAACAGGATAGAACAATAATAGAAAGGACCCAAGCCAAAGTAAGGGCCCAAGAAACCCCGGGCACAACACTCAAAGAATGTAAAAACCAAAAGAAGCTAGCTACTCAAACATTTTTTGCTCACTCTTGCAGGAATGGTCTTTGTAGCTTTACCATTTTCATCCTTGCTAGAATTAATTGTTTTGGCCACCTTAATCCGATGAGCAACAACAATCTTCGTCAACCAAAAAGGACTTGAAAACTCATCATAAGAAGCAACGTTCATCATCACTATTCAAATTTTTAAGGCCTTGGGGAAATTCATTCTACCACACTCGAAGAGATTCCTCTGAAACACCCCTGTTTGCATGTAAATTTGTGGCCTTGTTCCCTTCCCTATACACATGTTGAATGATGATATTTGAGTATTTCCTGATGAGCCTCCTACATTCACCAATGATATTGTAGATGTTCTAGGCTGGGTTGTGAACTCCTTTAAGGTAATTGATGATATTCAGAGAGTCACCTTCGATAATGAGGTGATCAATTCCTAGCCCATCCAAGATGACCAGACCTTGATAAAGAGCTCTTGCTTTGGTTGTGTTGTTTGATTGAATGCCAATATTTTTTGCAAATGCCAAGATGATTTTCCCATGATCATCTCTAACAATGCCTCCATTGTATGCCTTCCTTGGATTACCTTTTTTTGCACCATCGAATTTGAACTTCACCCATATAGTGGGTGGAGGGGTCCAAAAAATGGGGGATCTATCAACTTGAGGAGTGTGAGGCTCAGGTCGATTATTGGAAAAATTGAAGTGGGCATATAACTAGGCCTCAAGACCAACCCTAGGAGTGGATTGAGAAGGAATGAGTTGGGTATTTTTAGAGGCATAGGTAATGATGTAGAGAAAAATGGAATGGGGGTCCTTGGAGGTGGTGGAAAACACCTTGTTATTTCATTCCAGCTAGATTTTCCAGAAGTAGTGGGGTAAGAAAAAATCCCAAAGGGTATTGAGCTAGGAGTTAAGGAAAGGGTTGGGCCATTGTTCATATAGAAGACTAATAGATGATGGTAGAACCCAGGCAAGGCTGACTAGCTCAAAGAGGGAATACAAGACCGACAAGGAGAAAGGGCACTCCAAAAATAGGTGGAAGATAGACTCCTAGTTGGAATTGTAGAGGAGACACCGATTTGAAATAGGCAAGCCCCTAATGATGAGATTATCAATAGTTAGGATCTTGTTTTGGGTGACAAGCCAGGAAAAAATCCAATCTTTGGAATCAATTTTTTTAGCCATATTAGTTTGATCGGGGCCCAAGACATCGATGACGAATCCTGGATATGATAGGCAGTTTTGACTTAGACTTAGTCATATTCGCAGGGCTTCCAAATGGGAGTGTCTTTGGAATGATTGTTAAGAATAACATACACTCTAAGGAGGTTGGCTAGATCCCTGATAGCACACTTCTGGTCATTATTGATATTATGAGTAGGTATGATTTTCCACTATCGACACTAAGAATTTTGAGAAATAAAATTGCAGACCTTGCTACCAAATATTTGGTCAGTGATCGGTTTAAGAATGACCAAATTTGGATCATTGATCATAGGGTAGTCTTTCAGCCATGGATCTTCCTAGAATCTGATGCATCTACCACAACCAAGTCTCCATATTATCCCTTCTCTGATGATATCTCTAGTTTGGATAACAGAGTTCCAAAACCATGACCCATTAGGAAGTGGATGATCATCAAGGAAATCATTTTGCTAAAGATATTTTTCTTTGATGATGTCAACCCAAGAAACTTGAACATCTTTGACTATCCTCCATCCTTGCTTTGCTATTAAAGCCATATTCATTCTGTGCACTTTTCGGAATCCGAGGCCTCCATAAATTTTCTTGGCACAAACCCTATCCCACACCACTAAATGGAACCTATTATGGTTCTCATTTCTAGACCATAAGAACTTCTTTTGGATTTGTTCAATATTCTTGCATATGGATGCAGGAAATTTGAAAATAGACATAAAGAAGACTGGTATGCTCTGGAGGTATGCTTGAACCAAAGTGGCTTTAGTCACCTGACTTAACATAGTCCTTTTCCAACCAACAAGTTTTTTGAGGATCCTATCCAAAACATTGTTCCACAATTTTTTTGATGGATTTCCATGGAAAAGGGGAAGGCCCAGATAGGTGGACGGGAAATTGGAGATGGAACATCCTACAATTTTGGCTATTTTGAGTTGTCTACGAATGGGAGTGTTCAGGAAATAAATTTTTCTTTTCTAGAAGTTGACCTTCTGACCAATGACTTCTTCATAGTAGTTGAGAATGGTTTTAATAACCTTGGCTTCAAGAATGGAGGACAAAGTTGCCAAGATGGTATCATCAACAAATTATTGGTGAGAGACTGGCCTAGAAACTGAAGAAGGTTTAATGCCTGATAGAATACCTAAGGAGCATGCAGCCTTAAGGGATCTACCAAGGGATTCAACAAGGATGATGAAAAGGAAAGGAGATAGGGGATCCCCTTGCCTGAGGCCTCTAAATTTTTTGAAATAACCGATAGCATATCCATTGAAAATAACCGAGAACCAAGTAGAGGTTATGCATTCCTTGATTAAAGCAATCCAATCCTCATGGAAGCCAAATTTGGTAAGCACAATGAAGAGAAAGTCCCAAGACACTCTATTGAAAGCTTTGTTCATGTCAAGTTTCAAGAAAAGACCAACTTTTTTGCTTTTATACACTAAGTGAAGGAGCTCATGGATAGTGATAATTCCATTAGTTATGAGCCTACCTCAAATAGAACTCCCTTGACAAGGATCTATGATGGATGGAAGGGCTTCCTTGAGTCTATTTGCAATGACTTTGGATAGAAGTTTGTAAACAACATTGCAAAGACTGATAGGTCTGAAGTCAGAGATGGATTTACAGTCATGATATTTGAGAATGAGGGCAATGAAGGTGGAATTAATATCTCTAGGAAATGACTTGGTCCTTTGAATATCCTACATTGCTTCAGAGATGTCTTTGCCAACAATATCCTAGAAATGCTAAAAGAACCAAGGAGGAAACTCGTCCGGTCCTGGGGCTTTATTAGGAGACATGGAAAACATGGCTTCTTTGATCTCTTCATGAGTGAATTCTTTTAAAAGCTTCTCATTGAACTCCTGGGAAATGAGACAGGGGATGTTCTGAATGAGAGCATTGTGAGCTTGGGGAGTGCAAGGTGGGCATGGTCCCAAGATATTTTCAAAATGATTAACTACTTCAAACCTGATTTCATGAATATTGGTTGTGCTTGTCCCATCATTTCTTATCAGTGCTCTAATTTTTTTGGCACTCCTATGCCTGAGAGTTGAAGCATGGAAGTATTTGGTATTAGAATCTCCTTCTTTCAACCATAGTGCTCTGGAATTTTATCTCCAGAAAACCTCTTCTTTGGCCAAGATGTTATGATATTTTATTAAAAGTTCTTTTTCCCTGCTTCTGAGCTCAGGACCCAACTCTCCATTCTAGAGCTGATTTTCTAAATATTTTAACTAATCTGCAATTTGTTGTTTGCATTCAAAAATATTTTTGAACACCTCTTTGTTCCACACCTTTAGATTGAGCTTAATGAAGTGGAGCTTTTTGGCAATTTGGGTTATGGGTGAGCCTGAAAACTTTTTGTCCCACCATTCAACAACACAATTTCTGAGATCCTCATGTTGAAGCCACATAGATTTGAATCTAAAAGGTGTTTTAAAAGGGAGAACTGAATTATGAATTTTCGTGACTAGAGGGCTATGGTCCGACCCAATTTTTGGAAGGGAATGGAGCGTAGCATCACCAAAAAATTGAATTGCTTCCTTGGATAGAAGAAACCTGTCAAGTCTCAGTTGAATCAATTGGTTGCCCACTCTTCTATTGCTCCAAGTAAATTTTGCTCCTTTGAGGTGAAAATTTCAGGTGAATGGGCGGACGTGAGGGTCCTCATATTCACCAATTTCTAATTTTAGAAATATTAATATTTGTCCAATTTGCGAATATTTACCACTATGCATAACCCTAGGCCTACCCTTTTTTGGACAATAATTATCGTTGTTAATATTTCCTTGTCTACGAATAAGAAGGTGTTGGTAGACATTTCTTCTTTGCATTTTTCCATCACAAATTCCAGTGAGTTAGCTACCACTAATTTATTTTAAAATCATATGTAAGGAATTTTTACCTAAATTAACATATAAAGTATAAACTATTAAGATTTTAACTTAAAATAAATAAAAAATTAAAATTTTTAATTAAAAATAGTATTTAAATAAACATTTCATAAGTAAAAATTATTTTGAATAAAATAAATTAATATAATAATGATTATTAAATATTGAAAAAATAATATATATTTATATATATTTATTGATATTATAATAATTAACTAAAAAAGCTAACTTGAAATGACAATATCAATGTGGTAGGTAAATTTACCACTTGATGGAAAATATATGATGAATCTGTTTTTCATAATATTTTTCTTTCAAATTCATCACTTTGAAGGGAAATAAGTCATCAATCTATTTATCCATTTATGATAGGCTTTTGTTTTTATGGAAAATAATTTATAGTACTTACGCAAGGTTAGAGCTTTTGACATTTTTTCTTAAAGATCCAAATTCAAACCCTTTTCCTCCATCAATATTGTTAATGTATACGGGCAGAAAATGACATTTCATGAGTATGAATATTTGGTAATAGAAAAACATCACAGTCTTCCAATGTCTGGTTGGAGCTTTTCATTTTTTTTTTAAGATCCAAATTCAAACCACAATATTTTCAAGAAGCTTATGCTTGTTAGTTGACCTTTTCCTCAACATTGTCAATGTAGATGGGTAGAAAAACATCACAGCCTTCCAATGTCAATGTCATTGTCTTGGGAGGACAACTTAATGTTTTTGTAAGTTTATTATAAAAAAAAACTTATTAATTATATAATGTAGATTTTGTGTAAGTATGTCGATGAATTAAATAAATAATGCTAGAATAAAATATAATTTATATATCTATAATTTAAAGGCATATAAAAATTTAAGGTTATTGCCAAGCGGTCCTAACGAATCTTCTTTCAATGGCCCAATTGTAGAAGAATTTGGAATAACCTTCTACAAAAGTGGAAATCAATACCAAGGGCCCACAAGATATTAAAAAAATAAATAAAATTACGAATAGGCCAATTGTGACTGATAGACAATAGTATTAAAGTAGAGAAAATATTTTTATATTGTTTTATAAGTGTTATAAAAGTAATGGTTTTTTTTTAAATAATTTTATTGTGTGATGATATGTTTTAGGTTTTAAGTAATTGAATATTCTCCATTTTATTTTTTCTTTCATCTTTTTTATGTTTCTTTTCTTTTAAATAAAGGGGTAAAAATTTATTGATAAAAAGTTTGGATACAGGAACAATGGTCCAAGCGAGCCCGCCACCCAGGAAAACCAAAAAGCAAAAAACACAAAGCAACCATATTCAGCCCCCCCCCCCTTAGGGGATCACTCCACAGTCCAGATTAACAACACCCTTGCCGACCCCACCCCCACCTACATCCGGCCTCCAAGAAAAAACGCCCTTTGCAAGGCCCCAAGTATCGCCTCCCCATAATTGTTGGAGTGAACACCTCTTTAAATGGAGAAAAGAAAAACTGACCCCCCCACCACGCCAGACCCCCCCCCACCCCCTCCAGTTCCCCCGTGGCGCCCGGATAACCGGGCCTTCCACCCACCCCTAGGGCTCCAAGGGCCACTATCCTCTCCCCCCTACCTACCTAATTTTCTGTGAACCTCACCAGGGGTCCTTGCGAGAACCCCGGAACGGCCAAATCTTCCAAAGATAATGCAAGAAAGGCCCAAATTCCTAAGCCCCTTGGAGGAAGGGGGCCCGGGGGGACGGCCCCCCCTCTAGACTCCAAAAGCATTCGCACCGGGGAGAGCACAAAAAAAAAAGAGAGCCCGGGCACCCCCCCACCAACCCAAATCTCCGCAGGGGGCATAAAAAAAAAAAAGAGGAGCCCCCCTCCTCCCACCAAGAGCAAAAAGGGCCCCCCTCCCCCCCAACCCCCACCCCCCCTCACCCCCCCCCAACCCAAACCCCCCCCAATCGCCCTACCCACCCCCTTCCACCGAGTGAGGCGACCCTACGCCAATTTTCCCCCAACCACCACTACCCTAGCAACCCCTCTCCCCCTGGCCCCTCCCCGCCATTCCTATTCCATTCCATCTATACATATCCATATTCCCCCCCGCCACAAAAGCCCAGGGAGGTAACGTAACCGGGATATTGAGTCAACATAGGAGGGTGGCCATCCCAAGAATCCTCCAAAAAAGAACATCTGATCCCCGATTGCAAATCCAGAACATACCCTGCTTAAATTAAATTAGCTCCTCTTTTCAGAGTGTCCCAGATAACAGAAGCTTTCCCAACCAAACTGGCTCTAGGGATGTCTGCCTCATAAATACCTCTCAAGTATTTATAAGATAATATTTTAGCCCAAATATTATCTTGAGAGGTACACCATCTCCAATAAAGTTTCGCAGCCAAAGCACCTTGAGAAAGAGTTGCCTGTCGCAACCCAAGGCCTCCCTCTTGAACTGGCCTACAAATGGAATCCCATCTAACCAAACTCCATTTATATTGATCAAGTTTTCCAGACCACAAAAATTGTCTTAACAGAGCATCCATGTCCTTGATGAAACGAGGAGTTGTTTGCACAAAACATCTGTAAATGGGTAAAGCTTGAATAACATATTTTAAAAGCAATACTCTACCTGCATAGGATAGCCATATGACAGTCCAGTGATTTACCTTCCTTCTAAACTTATCAAGTATAGACTACCAAGAAGATCTAGGCAGAGGATGAGATGAAATCGAGATCCCAAGATATCTTCTTTATGTTTCTTGATTACTTTTCTTTTCATTATTTTTTACCTCCTTTAAAAATATTATATTAAAAACATTTTACAATATTCTCAAACAATAATTGTGCTAGATCGATGATATGTTTTAGGTTTGAAGTAATTGAAGACTCTCCATTTTTCTTTTCTTTTCATCTTCTTTATGGTTTTTTTTTTTTTTTTTGAATTTACATGGTGGAATCGGTAGCCGCCACAAATCCGAGCAGGCTGTCCAGCTTTTTTTATGGCTGCCACAATATTCTGTGTTGTCCGCCCCAGAAGCCGCCACACAGATCTTCGCGCAGTCCGCCCCTATAACCACCATGTCACAATCATTTTAAACCTTTTACGCCGCTGAAAGCACCAGGAAAGGGACAAGCGTTCAGTCCGGCGAGGCCCGAGATTTGAATTCACCTTCCTTATGGTTAAAACATATTTTTATATTGTTTTTGTAATTGTTATAAAAATAGTTGTTCTTAATTCAAAGATTCTTCATTTTTTTTCTTTCAATTTTCTTTCCTCCTTTAAAAATATTATAGAAAAAAATTTCAACAATATTTTCAAACAATAATTGTGCAATATGTTTTAGGTTTGAAGTAATTGAAAACTCTCCATATTTTTTTTTCTTTTCACCTTCCTTATGTTTCTTGAATACTCTATCTTTGCATTTTTCTTTCCTCCTTTAAAAATATTATAGAAAAAAAATTTCACAATATTTTCAAACAATAATTGTGAGGATTTTCAAGCAATGTTGCTGGAAATCATTACTGTCTTTTACTTTTTCTTCACATGAGGAAGATTGTGTTGGTATACCTATCTTCTTTCCAATTTTCCATCACTAGTTTATTTAAAATCATTGTGAAGATTTTAAACTAAAATAATACATAAAATATAAACGACTAAGATTTAAATTTGAAAATTTTAAAAAACATTTTAAAATTTTAATTAAAAATAATATTTAAATGAATAGTTTATAATTAAAATTAAATAAATTAATATAATTTTTTTATTATATATATTATTATTATTATATATAATATAATATAATATGTTATAAGATATAATTAAATATTAAATAATAATATAATAAACTAATAAGTATATATTTTTATTGTTTTAATAACTTAGAATAATAGAGTTAGCAAAAAACACATAACATTAATTAAATAATTAATTAATTAATTATTTATTTTTTTATTTATTTTTTTATGAGGTTGAAAATAATTAACTAAATAGCTAACTTGAAACTATTGTGAGGGTCCCAGGAAAAATCACCACTTGGTGGAAAAGAAGTCAAACTTGGCATCCATCAATATATTTCTCATAAGTTTTTTTTTTTACTTCACAATTGACCTTTTTCCCTATAATCACATGTTTTTAGCTTTATTTTTAAATTGTTTGGTTTATGCTTGTGTTTGAATTAAATTAGAATAAAATATATTAGTTGAAAACAATTTTTTTTATTTATTTTTATTTTTTTTACTTTAGCAAGTCTTTTTTCAATTTTTTTCCCATGTGGATTGATCTCGTGTCTTAGATTGATCTTGCGTCCTAAATTGATCCTGCGTTCTAGTTTGATCCCGCATTTGGGTGGTTTCCGCGTATAGGTTTTTTCTGCATTCCAGTTTTATCCCACGTTTGGGTGGTTCCCGTGTATAGGTTTTTCCTGCGTCCCAGTTTGTAATGACTACTGATGATGGTCCCTTAGGAACCGTCCGCCTATGCTCTTTTTACTTTTCAAAAGACCTATCCTTTTGCCTTCTGGATGGTCTATTGACCTTTTGTAAAAAGGTTTTGGGACCCTTTCAAAACCTACTTTTAATGAATTTTTTACAAAAAAAAAATTATTTTAAATCTATATTTATTTTATTTAATAAAAAATATTATAAAAAAATAAAAAATATTTTTAATTTTTATTTATTTTTATATAATAATTTTTGAATAGGTTGAAAATTTGGGGCTACATTAGGACCACCCTTCTAATGAACTAAAATTAGGTCTTTGTTAGGAAATCTAGATACCTTTTGCCATTACATCGTCTCTATTAGGCCTATAAAAAACATTAATTTTTTTTTATTACAGTACAAAATGGCTTTAGGGTTTTGAAACCTATATATATTACACTGTGTAAGATAGCACAATGCACTTCCTTGAAGACTTTAAACTTGAGACTTTATCCTTTACAACTTTAAACTCTAATGTGGTGCTTAATGAAACTTAATAATGAACTTAATATAAGTTTTCAAATAATGAATCTTTTGCACCTAAGTTTCATACCTTTTTAACCTTCGTAGATGATGTATTTATTGGTGATTTGGATCATCTAATTGCTGCTTTGTGTTATTTGAAATTATAGCTCTTTATTTACTATTCAAAATAACACTTTATCTCACCAATTTGCAGCTTTGAGAATTCTCTAACTTGCTGCCCGAAAATGTAGTTTGGTGGCTTTAACTCTTCATCATAATGCACTTTGAAAATCTATAACTTAGTAGTTATTAATGTTGCCCAGCTTGTTGCCCTTTTGTTGTCCTCAAATCTAAAAATTTTAGATTGTAGTGCAGTCAATGTCTTCTCTTATATGTTATCCTTGAATCTCTCAAATTTGGTAGGAAACTTCTCCAAATCGCAATTGAGATTTTTCTCCTAAAGACCTTCAATTTTTTATTTTAAAATCAAAAAACCTCTTTCTTTGAATTAGCCTTCAAAACCTTCAAATCCAATATTCAAATATTTTAGATTTGGTGGTCTCTTTTAACTCCCTTCTCCTTCAACATCCTTGTCAAAATCTGGCTTCAATCTTGGCCTTCTTCTCAAGAATCTAAATGTCTTGAGGTGTTCACTATTCTCCTCCAAAATTTGGAAAAATCCTTTCCCAATCCTTCTCCTTTTGGGATTTTTATCGAATGAAAACAATTATTCCAAAATATCCTTTATCAGGAATATTTCCTTGCTAGTAAATTTATCCAATTAGTTCTTCTAAAATTCTCCTCTAATGGCCTTCTCCAAATCTTCTTCAATGGCCTTATCCAAATTCTGCAATGAGGCTTTCCTAGACTTCTCATTTCTCCTTTCAATTCTTCCTTAAGACCTCTTCTCTTGGGCCTTCAATTTCTATAGCCTCTAGCCTTCTTAAAACTTCACTAAGACCTCTGATCTCTTCAATATTCAACTATGGAAGTTTTTCTATGATATCTCCTTCTTGGATATTTGAAATCTAAAAATTCTAAAATTTGTAATATGACCTTTGCTAGTCCTTCTCATATTCAATTTTCAAAATCTAGAAATTCTTCAATGGGACATTCTATGGGTCTTTTCAACTTATTCAATGTGAAGTTTTCAATATTCAATGGAAATATCCAATCTCCAATCTTCTTTATGACTCTTTTCTTGAGTCTTTGCTTCCTTCAATGAGGTCTTCTTTCTTGGACCCCCTTATTGATCTGTAGTCTTCAATGTGGCTTCTTTGGCCTCCTTATTTCTTCTCAATATTTAGCTATGGAGTCTTCAATCTATAAATCCTACAATGGGATATTTTTCTTAGCACTCCAAATCTTTAATCTCCAATTTGTTGCTTTAGGTAATTGATTGATTCCAAAGAAGATATTCTTCCTAGATCTTGTAGGAAGCTTCCCAAATTTATTTGAATCTCTTTTTCTACAACAAAATATTAGAGAATTTATAATGGAAAAAATATAAATCTTGAGATAATGAATATTCGCTAGTTGATTTGTCAATCTAGTGGAGTCAATGTTGAGTCCTAGTCTACACGAGTTTTTCTACAACTCTATAGAAATACTCTATCCAAATGTAATTTCAAAAAAAATTAAAATGAGATTTTTTATCTCCCCTCTATCTATCTTGTGGCTTTGGCTTTCCTTATTTCCTATTTATCTACCATGTGCTCTAATACCACTGTTAGATTTTGATGATATATATTAAAGGAAATGTAACCACAAGATGTAAAATGAGCAAGCAATGATAACTATATGATAATGGAACTATAACATGCAGGAATAATATATTAGAAACCTTTGCAATAAATCAAAAGTATATCATTAATGAAATATTATAAAAATAGTACAATGTAATATAATGGAGGACATGAACACTCTAAAAAATACATGAAGGATCTACATTGTACTCACTATACTAAGTAACCACTAATCCTACTTCATTTCATACACTCAACTCTCTCTAAGGCATATATAGGGTGATAAGTCCCTTGGACTTTCATCTACCCATGACTCTTCATCTACCTAACCTATGATTCATGTACATATGGACTACATGCACATTTACATCATTGCACATTCTAACACATGCATTTATTACATTGCATGAAGTAACTACTCAACTCTTACTCTAAGGTAAGCTCCTACTCTAGTTATGTATCCAAGGTGGTACATTAAAATGTACCAAATAATGTAATATACTCCAAAAATTTTGAGATATTTATTAGATATGCAACCAATATTAAGGATAGTCCACAAGGCATCCTCTAACAATCCCTTTTATCAAAGAAGGGATAGTCCACAAAATTGAATGGTGTCAACTCCCTTTGTTAGAATATTCAAATTCATTTTTTTTGTATTTTATGCATTTATTTTCTATTATTATTATTTTTTTATCATTTATACATGGCCAATTTCATCATTACCAAAAGAGAATAGCGGTTGCATCCTTCAAGCAAGGAAGTTGGCTATTCCTTACTCAAATTACACAAACCCTTTACACTAATCCTTTGTTTTTTATTTTTATCTATAGGTTTTCTAATTTTTTATAGGTAAAAATAAAAGCATTGTAATACTAATATAATATCATATAGTTTTGTCTATCATCCCATGGTGATTCTATCATACTATGATGCTTTTGTCATCTTGTAATGCTCTTGTCACCCTATATCACTTTTGTCATCCATTCGTTTCATCACTCTATAGTGCTTCTATCTCGATTCTAGATCAGGAATTAATATTTTATATTCTACTCAGTTTCAATCTCATATTACTAATTCTAGGCTATTGTGTTATTTTTAGTCATTATAATAGATTTAGGGAAGAGTTTTAAAAAATGGAATCAAACTTACATTTTTAGTTATAAAAATGCTAAAGTAACAATACACATTATTCATTGCATTAGGTATAAGATAAAAGGTTTATTTATTAGAATCATAGTGTAATTTCATCAACACTATAATTTTATAACCTTCTTATATGATTTTGTAATGAATTTTACAAAAGGAGATAGAAAGTCATTTTTATTTTTAAATAACGAAAAGGTAACAATCTTATTTTTCTTCCTCTATTTAGGTAATAAAAGCAACATGTGCATAGTCACAACTTAGGGTAGATATATTTGGGTGCATGTTTCCTTTGAACCTTGCATAAAAGAAAAATTAAAAATGATGTTTTTTGTAAGTATTCAATGTAAATAATCATGTAGTATAGGACCTTATATTTTTGGATCTTTTTCACACTTGCATATTTGCATCTTCATAATCAGGTATTGGCATTCTAGGCTAGGATTAGGATCTTAAAATCCTAGGTGTATGTTCAATGTACTCATAAAATTATATCATTAGTCCTCACAAATATTATCTCAATATTGAGTGCGATCCCACATAAAAAGGAACCTACACTAGTAATTTATTTCAATTTGCACAATCATATCTTTGATGAACATGAAGAGAACACCACATGGGTTCAAAAGTCTTCTTATATGAACAAGAATCCTAACAAAGATTATTTTTTTAAAAACTTAAACAAATTCCTAATTTTTTTCCTAGTTAAATCATATTAATAGAGATTAAAAATAACCTAACCAAAGGGCTAGCCATATTGGGTATTGTGTATGATCTCTTAAGTAACTACACTTCAAACCTATAGTTGAGGTTGGGTATATTAAGAGACCAGGCTACCAATTGAGTACATAGGATCTCATCCATAATTTACACCTATAGGGGAATATAACATGGTGGACTAGTGGGAGACATAAGGAGAGATTTTGAATTACCCCTTGAGTACCATATTGGATATTGTACCTAAGAGGTTGCTTACGCATACCATTATCTTTCATGTTCCTTAATATCTCTCTCATACACAACTATGTATATCAATAAGACTAGCATATTCTATATATTAATGACTATATATGAAGGACATGCATATAGAAAGGTTTAGATATATGTTGGTCAAATATATGCCTAATTATACAAACATGCATTTGTGCTCCCTAGACATGGCCAACATTGAAATAATTATAGAAATAAATATCCTTTGTGCCAATTTCTAGAGAGGGCTAGCTCCCTTACTAAATCCTACACTATTTTAAGACTAGAATTGCAAGAAAGGAATTGGAAATGATAAAAAGGGATGGGAAATATGGCCTCAGGTTGAAGGTGTAGGATTAGGGATAGAGTAGCAACAAAAATTCCACTCAAGCATTAAAGCAACATGTAATAAAAGAATGAAACATAATTTACTTACAATCTCGCATAAATAACCCCTAGGATCTCATTCCAGAACTCACTCCCTCACCAACAATGTTCAAATTCATATGCATAATTTAAACTTAACGACGGACAATGAATATGAGCATAAAATAGAAATGCATAAAATAGAAGGAAATAACACACAATACCACTTAAAAATTCAGAAGTGTAGTATCTTCTATTGATGCAGAGAACTTGAATAGTCTTCCTGTTGAATTTCTAGCCTCCTTTACAATGAAAATTTGATTAGTATTTATAGAGGATTTTGCCTCTTTCATTAAATTCACATGAAGACAAAATGTTCATAGATCAAGGACATTGGTGAGATAATTCCTCCTTGAAATCCTTGAAAATATTTCCCTGGAGGCAGTGATCTAGTTTTTAAGGGTGAAATTTCCAGGAAATCAACTGTATCCTGATGTCGGTGCATGAAAACTGCAAACCTGGTCATTGACTCGGTGCCTTCTTCTTTCCTTGGAAACTCAACTTCGCTTGTAATACTTTGGAACTTATAAAAATCATTGGGAGACATAAAAATGGTAGCTTCTTCACCTTGAAACTCACATTTTGGCTACTTTTTGCCCCAATCATTAAATGCCTTTCATTCACCTATATTGGGTGCCTTTGAAAAAACTATGTCGATACTTAAATTGAATTCACTCAAAAATGAGAAAAAACATTGCCTTTAAATACTTAGACCATTGTAATCCGTAGAAAGCCCCTTTCTTCAACATTCTTTCTGTATTCACCTTTTGATGCTTCATCTTCAAAAACTTCAATGTTTCCTTTAGCCATTATTTAGATGATGTTCACCCCAAAGTGGGGCGAAGTTGTCGCCCCTACCTTGGGGTGAACGTATTTTATTTTATTTTCTTTGCACATTGACTTTGGGCACCCTCAATAATTATTTTAAAAATGGATTTTTGCCCCAAAGTGGGGCGAAAGGGATTTTTACCCCTCATTTGGGGCGAAAGCACCCTGATTCGAAACTTAGCCCTTTTCTTTTTCTTTTTCTTTGTAGAAAGATTATGTTCACCCAAAAATAGGGTGAATGCATCAATCACTGTTACTGAGAGGTGAATGCACCCTTGCACTCTTGTTCATAACAATACCAATTTTTAAAGCAAATAAATCATTTTTGATTAATGATGAACTTTTGAAGCAACACTTTCTATGACCACACTTGATGATTTTCACTGAATCTTTTCTCACACTATTATTTATAAATATTATTTCCAGGTAAGAGATGCATGAAAAAAAAATTTAATATGTACAAAGTTGTAACATACCATATAGGCCAAAAACACATCATAGCATATATATATCCACCAATCTTACAACAATAAAATTCATCAAAAAAATTAATATTACATATTCCAAAACTATTAAATATTTTTGGTGGTTCACGGGGTATCCATCTTGCATGGATGCAAGCGATCTCAGGCCTTTATCCCTTGGGCTTCTATTGAGTCTTATTTCTAGAGGCTTTGGCTAGTGCTTTTTATGAAGATGCTTTTGCTTGCACCTATTCCTCTACTTTCTCAATGGCTTCAACCTCTACTGCTACTCGAAGTACTTCCACATGTTTTTCTTCTTTCGTTATATTTTTTATCATGGCTTGCAAAATGCAACGCGTTCTTCCTGTTCCTTTAGGCTTTTAGAGGTTACCTCATAGATTGCAATTTCCTCCTCCCAAGCATGTGTAGTAAATAAGCAAGGAGTACTCAAAGACTCATACACATACTGTAGGTTCTAGACATCCTCTAGACTAAGGCACTTTGCTCACTAGGCTAACACAAACAACGCCAGATCCATGCGGGTGAAGTTCTGCATAAGCAACAATACTTATGCTTTTATGATGGGCTCCTCCCATGTATCAATTTCTAAGTTATCCTTCACAAACTTCTTCTAGGTCACTTCAAATTGTTCTTTCGACAGAGATTCACCCCAGTCTTTAGTAAAAATTGGAAAATCCATATCAATGAGAGCATCAAAATGAATCATGGAAATAGTATGCTCCCACTCTATGTCATTTAGGATCTTCCTAACTTCTCTCACTAGGTACATTCTCTAAAAATAACTATGCAAGGTGATATTTATAGGAGACAAAGTGTGATCCATCTCGCTCAAGGGGCGAATATGCATACTAGAATTAGCCAGAGCTTGGATTTTTATAGCCATTTCCATGTGGGGTCCTAGCATCTCCTCTATGGTATTAATCAATTATTGACCCATATGAATATATATTTTGGCTACCCATAAATAGTGCAAAATATTGACTACTTGTGCTGCCAACTTTTCACAATTATGAGCCGAGTGAAGATGAGCCTATTTGATTTTTTTTTAGGAGAAGCCCACAACTTGTATGGACTTTTCAACCATTTGATTCTATATGGTCTCTAGTTGCATTTTGAGTGCTTACATATCTATTCTTGTTACATCCCTTTCTTTCAAGTACACTCCTACCTGCTGGTGCAAGTATTCATTCTCTATGGTCGTCTTCTCCTCTTGCACTCTACTTGCTACCAATGCGCTTTCAAGCTCAGCGATCTTTGTTTTAGCCTCAAAAAATTGCTGCTTATAATACTCATCATGCAAATAGACTGAGCTCATGTCAACCTGCATTTTTCCCATTTTCAGTTGGATCAATCTTCATCAAGTCTTCTATCATAGTCTCATATTTATAATTGCTTTTTTTCATCTCACTTCGTGGATTTTGTACTAGGGGAGTGATCTTAGTTGTGTGGGCCTCCATTGCAACTGGATAAAAAAAAACCTTCTTGAGTGGTCGAACTAGAGCCAGTGCTTCTTTCCACTTGTAGCTTTTCAACCATTATGATGAACTAAGATGCGCTTGATTTGTTTTCTCTACATTAGGATGCTTCGACACTACCTCAACTTTGGGTAGTACTTGCAACTCCAAAAATGGGGTAAAAGGTATCAAAAATTGTGATCAATCAGGATCAAAGGAAGTGGATGAGATAGCTAGAAGGAGAGGGATTGAAATAATAGAGTGGGTGGAGGAACTAGGTTTTACTATAGCTAAGCTTACTCTAGGAGGATATTACGTACTTATAGTCTCAGTGAGAGTGCTAGCATTAATGGAATGAGAAGGAAGTATATATGGGTTCGACCCTGACACAAATGAACTAAAATAAATGGAGACCGAAGAAAGGGGAATAGAAGGAGTAGTAGTGACCCAGGAAGGAAAATAAGGAGGGGTTGAAATGGATATGGAGGAATACTGAAAGGTAGAGATATGGATGTAGAGATTGAGGGAAATAAACTAAAATCCACTATATGCTCTAAAGAAGAAGAAGAAGAGGGAAAGAGGACGTACCTTCATGAATGAGCACTGTGTACTTCAGTGATGGAAGTGGCTATAAAATAATATCATCATATTGCTTCTCTGCTTCCTAATTGAGATTAAAAACCTCCACCTGTGGGTCCTTCGTCTGTTGGTACTCTGATTTCTCATGAATCATCAAAAATATTTGGGCGATCATCATTAGAGCATCTATCACCAATGGAGGGGAAATAATAGTCATCGAAATAATTGTAGTTATGGGTACTGCGGTAGCTGCAACTATGACAATAGATGAAGAAGTAGTGCTCGTCCTTGGTCATTTAGCATCTTTTGAGAATGGGGGTGTATCTTGGACAATTTGCTTTTTCAAAAAATGTGCCTCATCAACTTTGTGCTTCATCCACTACAACATTTTTTGAAACACATATTACTATTCTTCTTCTTTAGGTATCTCCTATTCAACTGTCAGGTGCTCTTATTTTGTCCTGATTTCACCACTATAAGAATATTGAAAATTTTGGAGCAAGATCTTGGAAAAATCTATGGGTTGATAGGCACCAACAAACTCATCATAGGTGTTCGAAAATGCCTCATCCATATTCAACCCAAAAGATGATGCAATTTTTTCTCGATGAACTTGCATTATCCACCAATTCATGATTTTTTCCTCGGTCCACAGAGACTGAGTCTCTTTTATCTAACTAAACAGTTCAGGTGGAGGAATCTAATTTTTGTACCTCGTCATATTATAGTCCACCTCCTATTTGTAGCAGTCATGCTAGGGTGGAAGTGACATCATATTTTTGTGTGCCACTCTAAATTAGGTCCATAAAAATTATTGTGCCTCTCCTGAATTTCAGGCCATGGACAATAATGGAAGGTCTTGGCCTTGATTATTTTAAAAAATTTACCTAGTGGGTCATATCTCTAGTGTTGCGGTAGTTCTATCAATCCCAAGTCTTGGAGTGTCATTGTTAGCAGTCTGTTCTGCCCGACCTAGCTTACTTCTATACTACCAAACATGAAAGGCATACTGAAGTCATATTTTTATTGTACCCTACTCCATACACATCATTAAGATAGTCTATTTGGTGCACTACCTGCATAGAAAAAACATGTTCAATGGTAAAGTATGGGAGCAAGAATGGCTTACCCATGAAGCTATAGATTCTTACGACCATACCATGAGTCAATAAAAATATGTCACCCTTTTCGGCTATAACTACTACCTCTCATATCTCATGGCACGCTTTCACTTATGCCATAAATAAGCTCTATTGCGGGACCTAGAAATAAATGGTTAAAATTATAAAATGACTCTCTGGTTGATAGGGCAAAATTCCATGTATATACTGGTAGAAGCTCATCCTTCTTGTCCATTTACCTCACTGCAATGAACAAGAAATACTGGTGTAGATGGAAAAATAAATACCATACCAGAAAGGAGGTATACATGAATGATGTATCTTCTCTAGTGTGCAACCTCTTGAGCTAAAAATGCAATTTTTTAGATATTAAATTGGTCCAATCGAAGTAAATTGGATTGGTGCCCTACCTCATGGTTGATGGAGAATAAAATTCCATCTGGAAAATACATTGTGCTAGGGCCACCTGCCACTTATGAATGGTGGAATATTTAGGTAGGCCAGCCACTCATGCTAACATTGAATAGATGTCCAGGCTCTTAAAATATGTAAGTAGATTTGGTAATCTCGGAAGCTCCCCAACTATGGCTCTTAAATTAAATGTCTCCATGAACCGATGCATCATCACAGTGGACACATATCTATCCTTCTGCTTATTGATATGTAACTTCTTGTTGATCACATACGAAGGAGATTTCCAACTATAGGAAAATGCTTCCCACACTTCATCAGCGATAATTGTAAAAAGTTCTTCTTTATTTGCTTTTCGCATTGTCCTCGTAAGCGGATTATAAAATTGAGTGATTAGCTTTACTAGCTCTGGAAAAGGGTGTATGGGTTTACACAAATACTAATATAACTATGCGTGAAACAACACATTCAAAGGGATATCTTTTGTTAATCCTTACTTTACTACGATCTCCACATCTTACTGCAATTTCTCCATGTCCTTTTTAGGAATTACACAGTCTCCAATATTTGCCATAGTGTTAATGTATGGGTCCAAATCACATTCTCATTTCTTCGGGCCTTCTTGTATTTTGACCCACCTTCTTTCTTTCTAGAATTCTTGGGCTTTTTAGCCTCTTGCATATCTTTACTTCTATTTCCCATTATATCCCTCTAGGCTACCCTAAATTTTCTATGTAATCTCTGCAACAAAAGCTTTCAAAAATACAGCGATAGTAAAATTTTAAAATTTAAACTATGAAGTTGTTACCTATTACTTTATACATAGAACCCTTCCAACCACTATAGTAAATGCTGATTTCTCTTGGATGATTTCAAAAGAATGTGCACTTTGTTTTACCCACCAGGCATTATTCTTGATGTTCTAACAGTATCAATTGTTCTTCACTGCAAGATCATCCTTGGAAAGTGTTCCTCCCTTGCTACATAATTTCATTGTAAAACATGCCTTGGTTATTAAATCTTACTTGGGAAAAGTAAATTGACAGCCTGAAAACCAGTGATGTGAATTCTCACTCCTTGGAAAAACCAAATTATTTTCTAATGCAAATTCGGGTGCACATTTTAAATTAAATGCCCCCAAAACATGTATTGGCTATCTAAAGTGCTTCGAAAACAAAAAATTCACCACCTGTATATATTAATGGACTCTTTTCCTCCTGATGTGGTGAAATATTAGCTCCCGAGAAAGCACAAATACCTCCCAATGCAACCTAGGCACATGTTTTGCATCAATTGCCCTAGGAATGCATTATTTAATGTGCCCACTTTTTTTCTAAAATTTACCACGTATCTGTCAAAATCACCTTGAGGGTGCTCTTCATCTCCTTTCACTCCTAAAAAATCATCGTGATCCAAAGAATAATGAGGGTGAAATGTCACTAAAGCACAATTTGTTTTTCTTCCCTTTTTCCACGAAAGCACTCTTCACCTGATTGATAAAATTTGTGGTGAATGCCATTTCTTTTAAAGCCATATCTTCCTTCCCATTTAGCCCAAAATTAGAAAAGCATAGATTGATTTTAGTTTTTCTAAAAAAAAAAAGATTTAGCTTTTTCTTTTCTTTTTGTTTTTTCTTTATTTTTCTTCTGGATTCACCTACATGTCAAATGCCTCGTATAACTTGTGTTTTTATGTCTCCATTTATTATTTTTACTATCCCTCTTTTTATACGCATTTACAAAACATGGGCATGCACCTTTTATAACTCAAAAAGGGAGTCACATGTTTTAATTAAAACATAATTTTTTTTTTTTTCTTTGTATTATGACATTGCCCCAAATGAGAGGTGAATGGGAGTTTCATCCCTCGTTGGGGCAAAAACACTTTTGACCTTTATTTTTATTTTTTTTACGTATATGTACACATACATTCACCTGCACTTGGGGGAGAATGAGGCTTTCACCCCACTCATAGGGTGAAAGTTAATTTGACTCTTGACATGGAATCAGAGTCACATGTTTTGGGCCACCACATAGATATACATATTTTTGATATTTTTCACATCTTTTTTTTTTTTTTTTATAAAGCAATAAAATATAAAAATTACTACAACTAGAAATATATACATATTTACAAATGGGTACCTCTTGAGTTGATCATTGAATTTAGGCCTTCAAATGAAGATCATTTACAAGAATTGGAAGGTCCCAACCATCCATATCTTGAAGATGATATTCATTTGCCGAATTCACTATCGAGACATAAAATTGTCCTTCCCAAATTGCATCAAACTTGTGGTGCTTCCCTGGCTTGGATTTGTTCTCATTCCATTTGAGGACTAAGCCTCCCACATGAAACCTACACTCTGTTGTTTTTTTCCAAACCATTTATGTATTACTTTGGTGTGTTTTATGAAATCTTGATACACCTTTTCTCTTTCTTCCTCCAACTGCAATAATTGAGCCAACCTTGCACTTATCATATCATACTCCTCATATTCCTCTTTGAACAACTACATTATCTAAAGGATAGGGATCTCAATATGAGTGGGCAAAACTATTTTTTTCCTATACACTAGAGAATGAGGGGAGATTTTTATAGAATTTTTTATTGATATTTTGTCTTCCCACAAAGTTTGATTCAAAAATAAGTGCCAACTCCTTTTGTTGTTTCCTAGCATTATCTTCAAGATTCGCAGTAATTTTTTGTTGGTGGATTCAGCCAAGTCATTCCCTTGTGGGTAATAATTAGACAATATATTAAGATAAATCTCGTACTTGATTGCAAATTTAGTGATCTTAAACCCAATAAATGGAGTCTTGTTATCTATTATAATGGCATTTGGAACACTGAAACGGGTGATCTATCCCTCGAGGAAAGAGATGACCATAGATTGATCTACTTTTTTGGTTGGGATGGCCTCTGCCCACCTGGTGAAATAATATATTATTGTCAAGATGTATTTATGCTCTATATAAGAATGTGGGTCTATGAATCCAATGAATTTAAGTCCCCACTGCTAAAATGGTGCTTCTACTTGAATTGGGTGTAGGAGCAATGACCCTTTCCTAGTCCTGCGAACATACCACTAACAACTATCACAATTTCAGCTCACTCTATGTGTATTTGTGAAAAGTGTGGTACAAAAGTAACCATCCTGAATGATCTTCAAGGTCATGGGCCTTCCTACATAATGGCCACCAGATAGACTAGAATGAAACTCTTCCAATATTTTCTCCTTTTTTGATCCCTTCACACACCTGAGGAGCACTTCATCAATATTTTTATGGAATAATCTACTTTTCAGTAAGACATATTTAAGCACTTGGAGCCTGAACCTTTAATACTGTGAAGCATCGAGATGTGATGAACATTTCCCTAAATTAAATAATTCTATAAGGTCCTCTATCCAGTTGTGACGTACCATAGCATGATTTGCATAAATGCTTTCACAGATATCCTCTTTTTGTATTGTAGCTAATGATTCTGATGCTGCACTTTTGGCTGATTCCTAATAGAGAGCTCATCCACGGACTAGTTTAGTTGGTCATATTTCCACATCATACTCCTGAATCTTTGAAACCCAACCTGCTCTTTTATCACCTAGTTCCCCATGGAGAATGAAGTTTCAAACATCAAGGTGTATAACATAAATGACTATTTTACTCTATGAGACAAAGTGCCAAAATTTCTTCAAGGATTTAATTAGTGCATACACCTGCTTTTCAATGAAATTATACTTCTCCTGATGTAGTGCAATAACTTGGCTCAAGAAGGCAATCAACTTTTCATATTTGTCTTCTTGCTTCTGTATCAAATGATAGTGTAACTCTCTTTCTCACCCACTACATAGAGAATGAAGTATTTAGAATAATTTGGGTTGATTAAAACTGGTTCTTGGGTGATTTTTTTCCTAATTTATTGAAAATCTCATATTCTCTCCTCGATCCATTTGAAGTCTACATTCTTTTTTAAGATCTCATTCATGGGTTTCACCACCTAAGCGAAATCGACAATGAACTTTCAAATTAAATTTATCTAGCCAAATAATGACTGTAGATCCTTCTTGTTAACTCGTAGTGGTAGTTTCAAGAGCACCTCGGTCCTTATGGGATAAATCACCAATCCTTTTTGTGAGATCACATGATCTAAAAATTTACCTTCTTTGACAATGAATATAGACTTTTTCAAGTTAATGAAAATCCTAAACTCCCAGTATTTTTTGAGCACTTGCCTCAAATGAGAAATGTGCTCTTCTCTACAATGCAAAAACATAGTCATGTCATCAAGTTAAATCAAAATAACTCTATTCAATAACTCATCAAAAGTGATGTCCATGGCTCTCTAAAATTTGGCACTAGCATTCAAAATATCAAATGACATTCTTTGATAGGTGAACATGCCCCACTTAGTGGTGAACATCGTCTTGTACTGATCCTAATATTTTACCCAAATATGATTATAACTAGAGAAACCATCTAGCAATGAAAACCTCTATGCTCCAATAACTACATGGATAATTTGATGAATATGTTGTAGAGGATAGTGATATTTTAGTGATGCTTGGTTCAGGTTCTAAAAATCTATGCATAGACGGATATCCCCTTTATTATTTTTAACTAGAAAAAGGTTTTCCACCCATGTTGAGTTCTTAATTGGATATATTATATTGGATTCTAGCATCTTTAACAATGTTACCTTCATGAGAACCTCAATTTTGTGATTGACATACCGTTGTTTCTGTCAAAAGGGTTTTACTCCCTCCTATAGTTTGATGGTATGTTGGATTACATTTTTGTCATATCCCTTTAAATCATGATAGCTCCATGCAACAATATCTAGGAACTCATAACACAAGCTCTTGATATATTCCAACTCTACTAAAGTATAATCATTTCTAATTTTGATGATATTCTCAAGCTCTAGCTACAATTCCTTATATTCCTTCACATCTACCTTGATATTATGCTTCTCAGCCTTGTCATTTTTGTTGAAAATACTTTCCAGCAAAATCATCCCCCTAGAAATATGATTATTCTTCAATTGAATCATTCCTTCCATTTCCTATTTGAAAAGTACTCGGTCATCTGCGCTTGCAACTTTCTTAATCAAAAAATTGACTATTTGCTCATCATTGTCAAACACTTACCAATAAATATTCAAAAATTGAATATTCAAGGTTGTAAAGGACTCAAAAAAATTCCATACCTTTTTGTGATAGGCTTTCAAGTAGTTATACTTTAACACACACTTGTTTGTAGTCAAATTGACAATGAGTTTAGAGATTCCAAATATTTACAATTGTTTTATGCCCAATTTTTCAGCCTTTTTCAAACCAAGAAACAACCCTTCATATTTGGTGATGTTTTTTGTGCAACTCTAAGTTAATCTATATGAATAGGTCTTCTAAAATCCAATAGGAGAAACAATAATAATACCAACCCCTGCACCATTTTTACACCTTGTGCCATCAAAATACAGCTTCCATAACTGATCTACAATGGGGTCTAGGGACTCAAAGACCTTTTCTTAAATATACTTAGGTATGGTTATAGTATAACAACCAATATCAGTTTTGACCATCACATTGAAATCCATGAGTGAGAATTCATATTCAATGTGGAGCTCACCAAGCACTTCTTCCATCAAGTTAGCTTCTTGTAATTCTTTGGTCATCATGTTGACTGCACCTAGAAATTTTTCTTCCTCTTTCAATTTTTCTATGTGGAAAGTGGATGGCTTCTCATTATAAATGTGGATTCTCCTTCGCTTGTATGGTATCTCCAGATATAAATAATACAAGGAAAGATACCCTCCCTATTTCACTATGAACTCCCTTGAGAGACACATACTGAACTATGATTCCAAGCCAACCACCACTACTTATAGGATAATAGTGATTTGCAGTATGCTATGTAGAAAAATAAAAATATCTTTCATTACTTCCACTATCTCGATTGGGGTCCCATACAACTACAATACTCCTAGACTACTTATTGTGTATTCCATCCCCATGACTTCGTATACTACCTTTGGCATGACAGTAGTTGTGACACCAAAGTCAAGCATATAGTTATGTACAATCCATCCCTCCATTCTGAGTGACACATAAAATGGGGGTGGTCTATTCTTTCTAGTGGCAAAATTCAACAATGTCTATGCTAACATAGTTTGGGAATGACTCTTTTTATAATATTTTTTAGTCTTAAGAGACTCTTGCAATAGGTCAAATTATCCAGGTAACTATAGCACATCATACAAGATCACTTTTACTGATATCTTCTTCATTTATTCCATGATTCTATAATTAGAAGTACCATTAATATTTTCCTCTACAACTGGCTCATACTTATTTTGGTATTGTTGAGTAGCCTCCACCCTTTATCGCTTAGTCAAGGATGGATACCTAATATGTTCCTTAGCTTGTTCTTTCACTTCCATTTGTGCTTGAGCAACTACAGGTTGAGAATTTGACACCTTTATCTGCAACTTCTCTTGAGTTGGTTTGGGCAGTAGATCCTTCAACAAGATAGAATTCTGCTACTTCATCATCGCACTAGGCACTTTTACTAGCGGTTGCACTTTTTCATTTTGTACCTTTGGTTCTACAGGAACCTTCAAAGGCTCCAACTCCACTAGATCTATAGTCACTAGCTTATTTCCAGATCTTGTAAGAACTAATACTTGCTCCAAAGAGGGTACCATAAAATTATGATCAACCTCCATTATCATATTGACTTTTCCATGGGTAGAACTTTCCACTAGCATCTTTACATAGTTTAGATGAACCATGCACGTGTCTTCTCCATGAGGATCATTACAATTTGAGCACCAGTACGCATTATCTGATATGCTAGTTTCTTCATTTTCTAACATCGTTATGCTCCTATCAAGATCCTTGATGATCATTGGTTGCTCCATGTTAATTAGTGGTGTTTGAAATATCCTGGACTAAAATTCAACTTTAGCTTACTTCTTCCTTACTGCAGTTAGTTTATTTGACATTGTTTTTATAGTTGAACTAGCATATTGCATATCTTGCAACAAATTCATGTAGGGATAGGAATTTTAGGGTGTAGGAGGTGTCGATAAAGGTAGAGGTACTAATGGGGTAGACAATGAAAGTGGAATTGGTGGTGCTGGTAACGTTGGGAAAGGAAAAAATTCTAGAAACTGTGGTGTTATTGGTACAGATAACTATGGAAAGCCTATAGTAGGGAGTTGTGGAACTAGAAGTAGTGTGAATTTAGGTAAACTTGAGCTCCATGAGGGAACTAGGTACATATAAGGCATAGACTATGAGAATGCACTAGAATATAAGTATTGTATAATATCATGCAAGATAGGCATGGTTGCTTTTGGGGGAAGATTGCCTTTGGTGATCAAGTCAGATTCATCCTTCTGCACTTGAGTGTACATATCTAGAAAGGTATTCACATTGGTTTATCGAAAATCCATGCCAATTTCAAATTTAAATACTTTGAGATAATAAAACTTAGCTTGTTCTTGCATGGGCTAAAGACCATCAGGAACCCTTTGCCAAATTTAGATGAACCTAAAATTGAAATCTATTATATTCTCCTACAAATACCTTTGGATCATGGTAAATTGATGATGCAAGGATAATGGATCAGCCTATTCATAAAAATTCTTGATCAATAATTCCTCCAACTGATCCCATGTGTCAATAGTGGCGGGTCGCAAATATCGGTACCAGTACAATAAATTTCCTCTAAGTGATAGCACTAGCAACCTTACCATACTATCTTCATCTATAATGTCATGGATCATAGCCAAAGAAGCCACATCCTAAATATGCTTATAAGCAATTTTACCAGTACCATCATAGGTAGGCAAAAGCATTCAAAGCTGCTTGAGCAACTCTTGAGCTATTCTATGCTGGAAACTGCCTTGGTGGTTGTGGTTGTTGTGGTAGTGGGTTATGAGCCATGTGGATTGGTGTGTGTAGTTGAGCTTGAGGAATGCTAGTAGCAGTACTAACTGGACTTGTAGGAGCAAAATATATACTAGCTAATCGTAAGGATGTTGTGGATGATGTATGAGGTGTATGAGATAATGATGGCATATGATGTAAAGTGACTAGTTGAGGATGCTCCTCTAACATTTGGGTATCAATTTTGTAGAACTCAATGGGATTTTTAGGATTTTTGGCCTTCGATATTGTAATCATGAAGCACAACTTTTGTTGCCCTCACATTTGGAGGTTTTTGGGTATATTCGAGTCACTATATGTTCTAACTACATAGCACGAAGGTGAACATCAAACCTCAATACTATAGAAAGTGGATATTTTTTGGGTCCCACTTGGTGTGCCAAAAACTATTGGTCAAATATCTACCTAAATATATAAATATGCATTTGTGCACCATAGACATGGCCAAATTTTAAAAATCAAAGGAAAGGAATGTCCTTCGTGCCAATATCCAGAGAGGGCTACCTCCCTTACTAAATCCTACACTGGTTTAAGACTAGAGTTGTAGGAAAGGAATTGAAAATAAAAAAAAAGAGATGGGAAATATGGTCGTAGGCTGAAGGTATAGGATTGGGGATAGAATAGCAGTAGGAAATCCACTCAAGCATTAAATGAACATGTAATAAAATAAAGCAACATAATTTACTTATAATATCATAGAAATAGCCTCCAGGATCGTATTCCAGAACTCACTCCCTCACTAGCAATGTTCAAATTCAGATGGAGAATTTAAACTTAATAGCAGACAATGAATATGAGCATAAAATAGAAATGCAAAAAATATAAGGCAATCACACACAATATCACTTTCAAATTCAAAAGCACAATATCTTTTATTGATGCAGACAACTTGAATAGTTTTTATGCAGAATGTCTAACCTCCTTTACAATGAAAATTTGATTAGTATTTATAGAGGATTTCACCTCTTTCATTAAATTCACATGAAGACAAAATGTTCATAGATTAGGGACATTGGTGAGACAATTCCTCCTTGAAATCCTTGAAAATATTTCCCTAGAGGCAACAATCTAGTTTTTAAGGGTGAAATTTTTAGGAAATCAATCGTATCCTGATGTCGGTGCATGAAAACTACAAACCTGGCCATTGCCTCGACACCTTATTATCTCCTTGTAAACTCAACTTCGTTCATAATACTTTGTAACTTATAAAAATCATTGGGTGACTCAAAAATGGTAGCTTCTTCACCTTGAAAGTCACATTTTGGCTACTTTTCACCCTAATAATTAAATGCCTTTCATTCACCTATATTGGGTGCCTTTGAAAAAACTACATCAACACTTAAATTGGATTAACTCAAAAATAGGTAAAAGTGTTGCCTTTAAATACTTAGATCATTATAATCCATATACAACCCCCTTATTTGACCTTACTACCGTATTCGTCTTCTGATACTTCAACTTCAAAAACGGTGAGTCAAAACTTCATATTCCTTCATAAAACATTTAACTTTTATAAATGTGCATTCACCCCAAAAGGAGGTGAAAGGCACTATTTCTCATTGCTTCGATAAAATGTAGCTTGCATCCCCTGGCACAAATAAAATTTCAAAAATGGACGAAGTCACTTCCATGTAGTTTTGCCCCAAAAGAAAGGTGAATGTGACGTTTTCCCTAAAGTGGGGCGAATGTCTTACTAAATTTTCAATGTCCCCATTGGTGCTTTACAATTTTATTTTATTGTGCTTTAACCCATAGGAGGGGTGAATGGAACTTTCACCCCTCAACCAGGGCAAATGCGCTATCGACTGGTCAATGGGCAAACACATTGCTAACTAGTCAATGTTGCCTTTAGCCATTCTTTAGATGACGTTCACCCCAAAGTGGGGTGAATGAAGTTGTCACCCCTACCTTGGGGTGAACGTACTTTATTTTATTTTATTTTTCCATTGAATTTTAGTGCCCACAATAATTATTTTAAAATAGATTTTCGCCCTAAAGTGGGGTGAAAGGCATTTTCACCCCTCATTTGGGGTGAAATCTCCTTGATTCGAAACTTAGCCCTTTTATTTTTATTTTGATTTGTAGAAATATTATGTTTGCCCTAAAATGGGGTGAACACATCAGTCATCATTACTAAGAGGTGAACGCACACTTGCACTCTTGTTCATAACAATACCAATTTTTAAAGCAAATAAATTGTTTTTGATTAATGACGAATTTCTAAAGCAATGCTTTCTATGACCACGCCTGATGATTTTCATTGAATATTTTCTTTCTTATAAATATTATTCCCATGCAAGAGATGCATGAAAACAAAATTTTAATATGTACAAAGCTGTAACATACCATATAGGCCAAAAACACAACATCATAACATATATATCCACCGATCTTACATCAATAAAATTCATCAAAAAATTTAATGTGGCATATTGCAAAACTACCAACAATATATTAGTAGGTCCCCTAAGGTATATTTATCAAATAGGCATATATAAGTAAGGTGACATACAGACATAAAAGCATATTCTCTTCTTGTCTTAAGTAATTCTAAAATAATAAAATAAATTCAAATTCAAATTCTCCTTCCTCTCTAAGCTATGGATGAATGTCATTATATCACCTAAAGTATGGACTTCTAGTTGGCTTGCAACATAGATCCCTTGGTCAAGGTCCAAGAATACAAATCCATATTTTAAAATTCTATCTACAAAGAAGAGGATGATGGAGCTCCATCCTTGGGTACTCTCTCTTTTTGATGATGAACAAGGGAGAGTCACTCTGCAATATCTTGATCACATAACTTATTTCTTGCATATAGATAAATAAATTATCCAAATCATTGTAAAGGAGAAAAGAAATATTTTTTCTACCTTTGTTGAGGAAAGGTTTATTTTGGACCCCTCAATAGATCAATATAACACCCTAATACCTAATCTACTTAGATTTTCTTATGGGTAGTTATACATAGACCTTAATGCACCAATCTCAAATCAAACAGACCAAAATCCTCCAATTGTAAAAACTTCTATAGACCGTGGAATACAAAAATCTCCACTATCTTTAGGATATCAACCACCTTCACCTCCCCTCAAGTAGTTACTATGGTTCAATGTAAGTTGCCCCATTACTCAATAAGTAAGAATAAGACACACACCTCCTAATGCTCCCATATCCCAATCTTGTCTTAGAAACCTTCCACCAATATTGAGCATGAGCTTGGGCTGTGCTCAAGCATTCAATATTGCCATCTCTAGTCTCACATATTGAAACCCTTTTATCTTAAAAAACTTGGAGGTAAATTGCACAATGCTTACTTTGGCATTGTACAATCCAATCCTGAATAACATATCACATGTGTGTTTGAATCCTCCCCTCTAAACTTCAAGATTTAACTAAATATATGGAGTAGTTGCAACAAAAAATAACATTTCTCATCTAGTCATAAGTACTCCTATGAATAACTACGCAACAAACCATTAGACTTGATCATAGTGGGTTGTCCTTTACCTCTAAATTTTGAAACACCCAAATTCCAAATATATAAGGGAAAATAAGACCCTATACACCATATTAGGCTCTTGTACACCATTTGTAGTGATATTGTGTATGATAAGATACCACTTATAAGACATTTTTTTAAAATCCTTAGTGCTCTTGCCCTAGAATGGTATTATTAGATACTATGGAATACCCTTAAAACCTTTAAGGACCTAGTTGAAATGTCCATGTAGTAGTTTTTAGTCTATATAAAAAAGGTCATAATTAATGATCTTTATAAATTGAAATAATCTAAGAACAAAAGTTTTTTTGATATTTTATCTAGATGGAGATATTTCATGGTGAGACTTCACTATGCTCCCCCAAAATAGATATGTTAGATATTTTTATAGGAAACCTTCAAGAATAGTTGGTCTTTTACCTTGAGACAGTTAATCTATCCACCTTTGAGGACATTTTATACATGTAGAAACCACCATCCTAAACATGATCACATGAAAACCAATAAAAAAGAATACAAAATTCCCTCTCATAAAAAATTCCAATATAAGAGCAAGCATGTTGTTAGCGATGTTGTCACCAATTCATGTCAGGACAATAATATTAATACTATCATAGCCCTTCAAAAACTAGTTATAGGAAAATCCCATCAATAAAAACCTAAAATAAAATTTACTAGGCTTGATCCACCCCTCATAGTTATTCTTTATCAACTTCTAGAGGATTAAAAATAGAACATGCACCCATAGACCATGAGAGAGAAAAGGATCCTTGGTTCTTTCTTGAAGAGCAATACATCTTCTATAGTTTCAATGGTTATTTGACAAACAAATATAAAACCCTTATAAATTGTATTCAAGACTTGATAGACAAAGGCTACATTATCTTTAATAACTCTAAAGGTCAATCTTATTTCAATAAATATTTGGAGATTTTCCAAGATATTTTTCCTAATCATAGTAAAAAATAGCAAATTGTATCCCATATAGGGCTATTCCTATTTTAAATAAAGGTATGGTAGGAATGATCTATTCATATTATAGTGGAGTAATCACATGATAACAATACAAGAACTAATATTCTGACCAACCTCCTTGACTTCTATTGGTTCTTCATTCATAAATGAGGTTCTTCTTCTTCTTGAGGACCACCATTGGTTATACAGACCCAAAATAAATACTAGGTTACTTTCAACCTTCACCAACAACTTGAAATCACACCTTCCAAAATCTCATTTCCTAGGCTCCATAATACATGTCCAATGAATCATAATATGCTCTTTAAATACTTAAATACCAATGACCTCACCAATTTGGTAGGGTCTCTTAAGGTTAATCACACAACACTAATGTTCTATGAAGATGATGTTCCATTAGCATCAATGATAGGAGAACTCCCCCTCTACATGACTGACTATATTAACGACACACTTATTAAGTAAATTATTATCAATATTAGTTCAACCCTAAATATCTATAGTCTAAAATTCATTAGTAATTTTAGACTGATTAAACAATATTGAAAAAATATAATATTTTATTAGAACATTCAATAGTGAAGTCAAACTAGTGGTACTATACTCTTACCTTTGAAAGTTGGTCCTCACATTTTCAAAATAATTTTCTATATCATGCCTTATGAGTTGGATTATAAAATTCCTCTTGGCAAGCCCTTGATTCATGAGATATGGATCATTCCCTATATTTATCAACAATTTAGTTACTATGAAGTGATTGAGATTGATATCCCAAAAGCTTGTATTTGTCCCTCTCTTAATCCCACTTCTATTTCCTCCTTTTGACCTCTTACAAATAATACATTAAAATCTATAACTATAAATCCTAAAACAAATCCACTTAATAATTAACTTGAATACAAAAACTCTAATCAAACTAATACAAACAACAATAATGAACCTAAAATCCAAGATGATAAGCAAACTAAGATTCAATATATTAATCAAATAGAAATAAATAATCAATATAATGACCAAGGAGTTGTGACTTTAGCAAAATACCACCTTCTCCCCAAACCGTGGACTTACCCTCTAGGAATGGTAAAATAGTACAAATAGAGAATTGTTCCTATGTTTGTGTCACTACTACCAATGAATACAAGATTCATGGTAGTAGTCATTACCTAATATAATGGTAGTTTACCTCATGCTACTTATATAACCTCTATTCCATACCTGAGTAGATGATTTGTAATATGGGATATCGAGAAAAATGCCCAGGACTATATGATAAAGGTATTAAATAGCCCTTAGAGGCCAAATCCTAGTTATGTTATTGTGGGATAGGGGATATCCATAGTTATAGCAATCCTCTTCCTAGTTCATACTCATTTGATAGTGACAAAGAAGCCATTATTTTCCTTCAAAAGTCCTACAATGATATCATATTTATTAAAGGGTTGAATTGGGACAAGGAGGACAATAAGGATATTTGGTGCCTTTTATATTTTAATTACATCTACTAACCATAGCCTTTCATGATTTAATTATTAGTGAAAGAAACTATGAAGATATTTCCCATAATCCTCCTCAAGATATTTCCTTTGACTATCTCATCTAGAATAACCCTTATTATGGAGGATATTTTTCAAAAAGGTAATATTGTTATCCCATAGTCACCCAATAAGGATCATACAACCATCAATTCCACAAATTCTCAAGATCCTGGAGGTACTTTTACTCCCCCTCAACTATAATATGGATATTATAGATTAAGAGAAGGAGCTATGGACATCAACATTGAAACTCATGATATTCCTAAAGTATTAGAATTAGGAAAGGTCTTGACCTGGGTAGAGTGCAAAGAATACATAAATCTATTGAAATCATTCAATGATATATTTTATTAGCCCTACATGGATATGATAGGACAATATCCATATCTCCCTATCCATCATTTAGTAATTATACTAGATGCCAAACTAGTTAAGAAAAAATTATAAAAAACACATCCTAAACTAACTTTACTCATTAAGGAAAAACTTTAAAGGCTTGTTGAATTTGGATATATCAAAGGCATTTACTACGTTGAATGGATTTCCAATATAGTACTTATCACCAAGAGGAAGGTATTATTAAGGTTTGTACCAATTTCTAAAACATCAACAAAGCATGTACAAAGATGTTTTCATGTTTTGCAACATAAATATGATCATTGAATTTTCTATAGAATGTATAATATTGTTATTTATAGACAAATTCACTACATGTTGAGTCATAAAAATTTTATAATTGCAATAGTTGATCCCTTATCATACTTGATGTCAAAACCCTACCTTTCAAGATAAAATGTCAAATGGATTATCACCCTTAGTGAATTTGATCTCAAATTCATTAGTCAAAAGTTGGTGGAATGTTAGGTCATCAATGACTAGCTAACAATTGCACCCTTATTGTTCAACCATCTCATAGTTATTGAATTTCTATATGAGTATATTTTCACCATTGAAATTGACCAAACCGACTAGGGACCTATTTTTCTATGGAATTTGTTGCATCAAAGGATCATGAGTAAGAATTATTTTTGTCTTGCCACAACAAAAAATCCTTGCTTTGTCCTTCAAGCTATAATATTCTTGAATTAATAATACTATGGAATATTAAGCCTTTATCCTTGGAATCCACACAACTTTAACCCATAAATTTAAGGTACTCTCTATCTTTCAATATTATTGGTTAGTCATTAAGCAATTCAATGACATATACTAAACTAATGATAAACTTTAAGGCCATATAAGTAAATTATTGATAAACTAATACATAATTTTGATAATATCATTATTGATGTTTTTCCTTGGTCTATCAATCATCATGTTGATGTTATGGCCATAGCCACTTCTTTTATCCCTCTTGAATTAAATGATGAAGGATCTATAATAATCATCAAACAAATTAGGAAAATTGAAACATTAGAATCTAGTCAATTTTAATTAAAATTTCTTATCATTGTTGCTTCCTCTCTATTTTATCCTTGGTAAAAGGACATATTTTTCTTCCTTAAAGATGTCACTCTACTAGTCTAAATCATATTGAGAATAAAAACTTGATTCAACATGTCTGTTAGTTTATTGTCATTAACGATATCTTTAATTATCAGTATTTTGAAACCATACTTATTAGGTGTATGACTAAAAATTAAGCCTAATTAATTTTTAGATAAGTTCATGAGGTATCATATGGTAACTGGTTTAACAAAAAATGCCATATCCAAAAAGCTTCACTAGTTAGGATATTGTTAGCCCTATATGGAGAAAGAATCTTGTGACCATAAAAAAATGTGATAAGTGTCAAAAACATGATATTCTTATTCATGCTTAATCATAATATCTCCAATATTTGACCTTTCCTTGTATATTATCTATTTGAGGCTTGGGAATTATTAGAAAGACCAATCTAGTGTCATTCGATGGACATAAGTTCATCATAATGATTACTGAATATTTTACCAAATAGATTGAAGTAATGTGATTGTCTTCTTGTACTATAATACAAGTACCCAAATTTATTCCAAATTAAATCCTCTATAATTATGACATCCCTTTGGTAATACTTTCTCATAATGGGATACCCTTCAATAATAAGTATGTTTAGCAACATTTTATCAGATACAAAATCTAGCATAAATGGTTTATGCCTTACTATTCACAAAGCAACAACTAAACTAAGGTTTCCAATAAAAATCTTGATAAAAATACTTATGAAATTTATCAAAAAATCTTAATGATATTGACATCTATAATTTTTCTTGACCTTGTGGTCCTATCACACTAGCATTCAAACTATTTCTAGTGTCACACCCTATGATTTAGTCTATGGAATTGAGGCAATCTTCCTCTTTGATCAGGAAGTACCCTATTTATGTATCCTTTAGAAGGAATTATTTGTAGGTATCAAATACCATATAATTTACCTTAGTTAATTAGAATTGATTTATGAGAAGTGGATCCATGCCTTAGAACATATGTGGGTCTTGTTGTCCTCTTTTATTGTCTCAATTACTAGACATGGTGTGGACCAAGTGGATGGGATAGATCACACCTTGTGTGGAGTGACACAATAAGGCCAATATCAAGGGCATAGGGTTTTTCTTAGTTAAGGGTCTTCAATATTTTGAAAAAGGCCATATAATTTATAATATTTGGATCTTGAGTGCACTTTTCCTACTCTAATACCTTGGGGAAAAGGGTTAAGAGAAAGAAAAACAATTGCAGTTGAAAGGAAAAAACTAAGCTAATAATGTGACAATGTATAAAAGATCAAATAATAGAACCCCACATAATATATTTGATTGTAATGCATCAGTGTAAACACCTATCCTTGATATATATGAGCATAAAAACACAAATATACAAACACACACATAAAATAGATGGTTCATTGTATGATATACACATATGGACTCAAAGTAGATGTGTAGGACTCTAGTATGTATATATGTATACAATCAAATACATACATACATACAATTTTTTGTTTTTTTTTTTAAAAAAAAAACACCCCCAAAATATTTCCTTAAAAAAATCATATATATATATATATATATATATATATATATATATATATATATATATATATATATATATATATATATATATATATATATATATAGATATGTATATATATATATATGTATGTATGTATGTAGATATGTATGTATTTATAGATAGATGGATATATATATGTGGGTGTATGTATATATTTAAATGAATACTACAAAATTGTATGCCTAGAGTGGTGTTTCAATTTGCCTATAATACCACTCATAAATATACATATTTTTATACAAGGGGAAAGGAAAGGAAAGCTTATACAAACTTTTTGATCCTTCAAAATACTAAAATAACTACTATATATAGATTACAACAAGGAGTGAATCCCTTCAAAATCTGTAGGTTCTAACAATATTGACTACTCCTTTCTAGGGATTCTAAAATTTGAATGGGGTATTCTCTATCATTACTATTGTCAGATGCATGTCTACAACCACCATGCCTACCTTTAACATCCTCTTGGGTTGCTCGACTAAGATGATATTGGTAGGTATTCCTCACCTTCTCAATAATGTTATATTAATTCTTTTCACTTACTCTTCCTAGGTGTTTGTGCACCATTACCTCTTTCGTACATATTGAAATAACTTTTCCTCATAGTTCATGATATATTATACATGGATTTAAATTTTGGGATATTTTTAATCTTCTCATATCCTAATACATTTTTTCCCACCTGTCAAAACATCCTACTACTAGACCTTGTTGGGATCTCCAAAAACCTTTGCTATCAAGAGTAGTTTGGGAGAATTCTTCAATTTTCATCAAGCCTTCTTAGAAATCTACTTATTAGAACTTTACTCCCTTCCATTTTGTTGGTATTTTCGAAATATTTTATTATTGAAATATTTCTCAACTTCTTGCTCTTAGATATTTTCATGCACACTTTTGGGACTTTGGCCCAATTTTCTGCTTGGGATTTTTACAAAATTGTGATCATATCTAATTAAAATTTTTGTGCCTCCAATCAATTAATCTTTGCTTTACTTTTCATATACATCAAAACTTTATAAATATCATGAGAATTCATTACAATTTTGGTAGCTCACAAGGGTCTTTTGACTTGCTTGAAGGAGAGCCTAAATATTTTCCTTTATCCTTGGACATGAAATCAAAAATATTTGTAAGTCCTGCAAAAGAAAATACAAGAAAGAAAAGAAAACATAAAATAAAAATCACAAGGTTGTCATCCTCTATAGTGCTTACTTGACTTATACCCATTCCTTTTTTGATGGGTATTGGATCATATTCAAGTGGTCATATATTATCTTAAGCTTAATTTTACCATTTCTAGGGAGACTCTCTACACTACTAGAAGTTAGATATGCTTGAGTCTTTAGCTCATGTATAGGTTCAATTGAATTCACATTGCTCCCTAGTTTTAGGGATTCATACCTATTTTTTGAAGTCAAACTAATTCCCTTGCAATTATTTAGTAATTGCACATATTCCTACTCTAATACAATTTCATCCTTTTCATCCCAAGGTAAAGGAAGTCCTTTTTGTAATAATATGTTAATCTTACCTCTGAACAATGTAATAGAATTGTTCAAGGTAAAAAATTGAGTCTCACATATATGTGTGACTTGCTCTCTATGAATGAAAGCCATTACTCTTTGTACTATCATACCCCTATCGTGAATTCCTATGGATTCCAATTTATATTCCACCACTAAGCTTAATCTCTCTTGATAAATTTTAGCTTTAGTTAATTCCATAGAGACTTCAACTAGGATAGATTTAGTTTTCTATTTTACTTATGTACCTATCCTAGATGCTACCTTGACAAACTTGAATATATAGAAGAGTGAGTTGGTCATGTTAATGACTAGATACAAATGGGCATCGTTAATCCTCTTTATTTGATTTTCAATATTTTGGTATTTCCTTACTTTATTCCTTCACTTGATCTTTTCCATATTCTTTTGGATGTCCTACTTTTCTTGATATAATCCAATATCATATTCAATCAATTCCCTTGACAACCTTTTAATTTATTATTTTTTTATGAGACGATATCTTGGTTGAGTTTTTGGATGTTCATATAATTTATCTACCTATTTATGGAGTGCATTTTCCTTTGCCTGAGTTTCATTTAAATTTTTATTTATCATTTCTATCTCCCTTTCCTTATCTTTTAATTTCAGTTTTAGAGACTCATAATTGTAAGCAACTATTTTTTTGCTTCTTGTATGAGTTGTATCTTATCTTTGGTCCACATGTTTCTTAAATCAAGTCCTACCATTACTTTCTAGTCCTACTCTATCATTTCATATTTAGGATTTTCTACTAGTGGTTCTTTCCTTGAGACTAATTAATATTGTTCTTTCTTAAGGAGCAAAGTGGGAATTTATTTGGGTCATGGATAAAAAAATTCCAAATAGTGCTTGCTTGTACTAGTTGAGTTACTTTATTTGTTGCTACATATTATGTAATCCTTGATGTGGTAGGAAAGTAGTTAGAGATTTAATGAATGAGGTATTTGATGGAAGGAGGGTCACATCACATAAATTTTGTGAGGTAGCCTCTCCTTGAAAAACCAATATAGAATGGGAATTAATGGGGTTATTAGTTGTTATTGATGTTATATCTAGAATCTCTATAGATGGGTTTGGTACCACTTGAATAGTTGTAAGTTTCTTAAGAAGGCTGAGGTTGGTCGATGAAATACTCAAAAACCAGTGCACAATAACTTGAAAATATATCAAGTTTCTTAGGAAGGTTAAGGAGTTCAAGGAAAATTAAAGGATCTACAAAGGAGTAAAGTAAGGTATCTATAGGAGTGATCTCAACACCCCCTAGAATGACGTGATGAAGCTAGTCATGGAGTTCATCATTGTCATTGACCCAAAAAAAGTGCTTTGTACTTATCATTTGGCCTTCATTAATCACTCTCATGATATTAATCCCATAAACATCCCTTAGTTTTTTATCAATTCCATAAAATATTTAATTACATCCTATAGGGATAAGAAAGGCCATGACCTCCCTTTCCATCAAGGAATGTTCAAGGTTATCTACACCAATGTCCTATATCTCAGCCCTAAGGCCAGCCTGAGCATCCCTAGCCCAACCACCGAACTTGTTGGGCCTTCTACCCATCTATCGCTTGTAGAAAGAAAGAGGAAGGCCATCGAAGTTGTTCAGGAACTGAAGGTGAGGAAGAACATTAGCTTTGAAAATATGAAAGGGCCTGCAAGAAAATTTGCTTCCCTTCAAAATTAGGTGGCAAGAGGTAGCAAGAAGATAATTGAAATTAATACTAATTATGAAGAGGTGGATTATGAGGTGAAGCAATTGAAAAAGTTCATAATCTCCACCATAACAGACATGATGAATACCATGGTTAATTCGATCATCGATCTTAGGGAAGACCTTCAGAAGATTTTCTTCGAAGGTCAGAGCGGCCGGGAGGTTGACAACGGGTCTGAAGTGGAGGATGTGGTTGCTATTAAGTAGGAGCCTAAGTACCTTGTTAAAGGAAACACTAATAATGAGGACAATAAATCCACTGAGGAATGATCTCAGTTTCTTACATTTTGCTTCTACAGCTACCCTATGTGAAGCCTACTTTTTATCTAAATTGTTTTTAGTTTGTTCCTGCGCCTACCCTACGTGGATCCTATTTCTTTTTTCTATGTAGGCCGATATCCTTAGGTAGTGTCCTTTTTATTCCTCTTTCCTTATGTTTGAGGCTATGTCCTCTATTTTGCTCTTTTTTGTTTTAGGCTCAGGACTACATCCCTTGTTGAAATCCTTTATTTTTACAAGTATTCCTAGTTTCGTAACAAGATTTTGGGATCCTTAAAACCCATCTAGTAATGCAATCCTTTAACTTATCAAAAAAACTTAAAAATGTATGATTGTAATAAATGAACACAAAGAGCATGTAATGTAACACACTAAGATAAAACAAGGAAATTATAATCGGGTCCATTATATATTAAAAATAACTTTTTTGATCAAAATGGGTTACAAATACATCCCCTTTAGGGAGTTCAATAATGTGATACAATAAGTACACAATCCGAGAGGTTTAACCCTCTCTAAAATAGTTTGGTGCACTATGCGGCCTTCTCGCATCCACAAACCATCCTGCAAAGGGTTTCTTCATGACCTTGATAAGGGGTGATGATGTTAAACTCTTGCACTCCTCTTTCCTTGCACAAACTTGTAATATGCACACAAGGAACACAAAAAGGTTAATAACATGTGCAAATTAAAAGATAAGAAAAAGTTATAAATGACTAAAACATGATGAGCACATGCATAAAACAAAATGCAACTACGCTAAAATAATGAAGAATATAAAAAACTCAAAGGTTCATGGATCAATTTTAACAACAATTCATCACTTGCAAACTCTAAAACTTGGTATCCCTTTGAATGAGGGTAAATTCTAATTTATATATTCCTTGAAATAAACCTATTATTGGCAAAGAATATTCAAATGGGAGAGGCGGCCTACATGTTGTTCTCCAAAATTCCATGAAATTCCACTTGGCTCTTTTGACCTATGCAACACTATTCTAGGACAAGCGTGCATGCTAAAATATGCTCTAGCATGCATGAAATCAACACCACCATCCTACACATGGATTCTATTTTTTGTTTCACTTTTGGTGTGGCCACCTCAGGGTAGGATGACCTCAATTTGGAACTGCTCTAGGGTAGGACGACCTCGATTTGGAGGCTGCTCTTGGGTAGTACAACCTTAATTTAGAGGCTGCTCTAGGGTAAGATGAATTTGATTGGGGGTCACTTTTAGGTACTACAGCCTCTAGAGGCCATCCCTAGGAGGGATGACCATGGTTGCAAAGGGAAATTTCCCTTGCTTGAGTGGTGAAAACCACTATTTAAGCCCTAGAGCCACACAAGGTGGATCACATGGTCTTTAAGGAGTCCCAATAGGTAGCCTCCTCATTATGATGGATTGCATTATGTTTTGGGTGTCTATAGATACTAATTTTTGGGATGGATTGCATGAAAACACAATGCAGAGAAAAAATAGATGACCTATAATCAAATTGAGGGTTGATGATGTTCACTAATCTAATCAATGTTGGATGTCCCAATCATGGAAAGAGCATTCATTTTCAAAACATTACTTTTAACAAGTTGAGGAACATAATTTTAATAAACATTTCAACCAAGGGTAGACCTTCATCTAGTCCACAAGGCCATGACCTTATGCATACCAAATAGGAAGAGGTTAATCTATCCTTTAAAGTGTTTTAATTTAAGTTTTTACTTATTATCTACCCCAAGCAAGAAGAGTATGATTATATTTGGTAATGATTATTGAATGAATGCAACTTGCATGATTGAGAGTTTGATTATGAATTTTGTGATGTATGTCTACCCCCTCAAGCGATGAGTCGATGAGGAAATGATAAAATGATGAAAGCGATGAGTCGCTTGACCACTATGATTTGATGTGGGTTTTCTAGGACTGTTACAAAATTTTAGAGGGTGCATGACCATTACAACCTTGATTTGACCCATTTATTACTATTTTTGGTGAGTGATCTTATGGTAATTCACTCATCCAACCGAATTGTATGGACAACCAATCACTGCAACCACCAGGTTTATAGAGGAAATCACTAGATACGAGATTCACTCAAATTTTTTAGATTTCATGTGACCAAAGGGGTTAGGTGCCTTTGGAGACTTTTTTATTGTGACCAAAATAATGTGAGTACCTTTGGAGCTTTTTGATGTTGACCAAAGGGCTTAAGTGCCTTTGGGGCTTTTTGATGAATTTTGACCAAAAGAATGTGGGTACCTTTGGAGATTTTTAATGTTGACCAAAGGGTTTAAGTGCCTTTGGGGATTTTTGATATGATGATTGATAGGTATGCAAGGCAAATGGCACAAACTTTGACAAAAAGGATGCGACCTTTTGAACCTAGCAATAGATGTGTTGATTTATATGAATGCAAGGCAAAGGGCACAACATTTGACAAAAGGATGCAATATTTTGAACCGAGCAATTGATTTGATGTTTGATATGTATGAAAGGCAAAGGGTACAACCTTTGATAAAAAATGATGCAACCTTTTGAACCTAGCAATTGATTGATGTTTATGTGATTGATTGGGGGAAGGTGTGATACCTTGAACATCCCCAAGGAGATTGATTGTTTGATTGATTATTGGGGAAAGGTTTGATACCTTGATTTCCCCAAGTTTTTGAATATGATGATGCATGTATACGAGATGAATGCTTTTTTTAATTTAAAATGCAAAACAACATAAATGTAAGCACCACAGATGTACAAAAGTCATCAATCAAAATGTTAACCTTTTTACCAAAGTCATGCATTTAAAATATAACCATGTGTAAGATGATGAAAATGTAGATTATGGATGGATGATCAACAATATGTTATAAGGTAATAACATGGTTTTCATGAGACTCAAACACCCTAGTTAACCAGTCAAAAGATGCATACTCTATACATGATTTTAAAAGATAAAATTTTGTGAGGAAGACCAAGATATTCAATATCCCTATGTGTGCATGTGATGTTCATTAAGATGATGCATAAGACTACCCCATTTCTAGGTGGGTTTCATTCAACCCATTGTTGTAATGAGGATCACCCTATGGTCATTATTATCCTAATTTTGGACTTGGACTTGAGTAGCTCATTTATAGTACCAAAAGCTATCTCATCCGAAAGCTAACATTGGTCTATACAAAAGGTCGCTAATGTGATAGACATATCACCATGTGTAATATTACCCCATTTCTAGGCGATTTTCATTCAACCCATTGCTATAATGGATATAATCCCATGGTTATTGAATAACTAAGGATTCTAGGGATTCATGCTCATTACCCCCTTCTTTTCTTTCGATTTATTTGGAAGTCTTGCTCATTTTATTTTTGAGGAGTAAGGGTATTTATTTGTATAGTGGTGAGAACTACCTTTTTTTTATTTTTTTTTGGATACTTACTTGGTTTTGTGGATAAAGGGATTTTATTGCTTTGGGTAGTAGAGGCTTGTCATTTTATCAATTCTTAGCATCCTATATTGTGCACATAATAGAATGGGCAAGGGATACATTTCACTTAACTGACAAGGACTACTTTGTAGCTTCATCCTTCCTTGTTCCAGCTTGGATTTTATTGTGTGAATGTGCTTGGGATTTTGAGATATGCAAGGTATGAACAAAGCAAGACCCTACCTTCTAAAATAGAGATAAATTTCTACACAATCTGAAAGGAAAATTAGGAATGGCTGATTGACCGAAAACCCTAGTGAAAACCCCATAAAAACTTATTGGTTGTGTTGAAAAATATAATTACTCACAAAGGGGATGTGGATGATATGATGTTTGTGATGTGGGGGTTTTACCTATAATATTTTGTGAACTAAAAGGTGTTCATAAAATAGTCAGTGGCCATCTAAAAATAATTGTTAATGTTCATATGGTATCTACCCTATCTTACAAAGACCCCTTAATAGGCAAGAGCTCATAATAAAAATCTCAAATGAGGATGGTGGATAAGGATTATTAATACTTATGATAATCATACAAGCATGGTGCTTATTTGTAGAAATGAAAGAATGACATATCCTAATGGGAAAGTAATGAATATGCATAATGTAACTAATATATCAATGTAATGATGAGAAATGCAATGTGATTGATGATGCGATGTTCTTGTGTTTTGTAATTTTTCTAATATTTTTAGTTGTTTTTGGTTGATTTTTGAATTGTTTGTTTTATTTATTTTTATTTTTTTTTGTGGATTTGACCAAAGGGCTTAAGTGCCTTTGGAGCTTTTTGTGAGTTTACCAAAGGGCTTAAGTGCCTTTGGAGCTTTTTGTGAGTTGAACAAAGGGCTTAAGTGCCTTTGGAGATTTTTGTGAATTGACCAAAGGGCTTAAGTGCCTTTGGAGCTTTTTGTGAATTGACCAAAGGGCTTAAGTACCTTTGGAGTTTTTTGTGAATTGACCAAAGGGCTTAAGTGCCTTTGGAGATTTTTGTGTGTGCATTTTTTTATTTTTAGCAGGAAGGTGTGATACCTTAAGTATCCCCAATGTGTATTTTTTTGATGCAATATGATTGGCTTGGCTAGGAGTGAAAGAACGTAACCCCCCTATTGTAACATGGAATTTTGCGCAATGTCATTGTCTCAATGGGGTAAAACAAGTGAACCATCTATACGGAGATTATTTTTTTCTATCATCTCTTCAACCAAATTCTTGAATGAGTAGTAATTGTGGATGTTGTGCCCATTCATATTATGATAGGTATAGTAGAGGATTTTACTATTTGACCCAGGTTTTGGTATTCTTAGTTTAATTTTTGGTAATGTGATTGCAAGTGCCTTGTATTAGTTTTTGAAATAAGGCTATGGTAGTCATTGAAAATCTGATATAACAACGAGGTAGCTTGTCAAATTTATGAGGCTACGATTGATACTAGATTTTCATATGGGGTGATGTGGCCTGAACTGTGGCTTGTAAATGTAAGTTAAGGAAGCCATATATGGGAAAAACCTCCCCATCAATAAGATCTTGGATCATATTTTTGAATGCAAATTAATTGTTAATGTCATGACCTTCTATCAAATGATAGAGGCAAAAGTGACTCTCCCTATGATGCCTAGGTTTAGGCCTATTTGGATCTAGGGGGCATATGTCAGGTAAAAAAATTGCTTTTACCGCCTGTAACTTGTAGAAGATTATCAACATGGGCTCAAATAGAGGAGTCCAAGTATGGGATTGGTACCTTGAATGTAGTAGACAAGGTGTATTAGTTTGATGAGGTTGTAGTGTTGTGTGTATCTTATTTACCTACCTAGGTTGTTCTACTTGATCCCCATACATAGGTAAAAGATCTTGAAATATGCCAATTTGTTGATTATTGGTGGTGAGAGAATTGTCAATTTGAATTTCATTATTGTCAAGCATATCTTGTACTCTATTTTTAAATGGGTAACATGATTGAATGTCATGACCATTTTGTTTATGGTAAATACAATATAAGTCCTCTTGATACCTCGTAGGTTTTAGCATATTAATATTCAAAGGGTGAATCTTTGGTAACTACATAGTCTTGGCCTTGCAAAGTCGATTAAAAATATGTGAAAAAGACTCAAGAAAAGGCATATAATTGCAAGGTAGGTGGTGTTGTTGCTTTTACCCCTAATTCTATTGAGACTTAACATTGGACCACATAAGAGGGGGTTGGTCCTGACAATTAGGAGGTTGAGGTTTTTGATGACTCAACCGTAACTCAATGCTTGTGAGTCAATTCAAGATCTATTGTAAATCATTGTGTTGGTGACTCAATTGTAACTCAATTTTGGCTATTTTATCCAAGAGGTGTTGTGAAACTAGTGGAGGCAATAACTGGATGGTTTTTGATGAAGTTGTATGGCAATTGATAGGTGGTGGATGTGGATTGGGTGTGGGAGCTAGGAGACAATTAAGTGGATGTGGATCAAAATTCCTCAACATCTAAGCAGATGTGGATGGTTCATGGTGATATTATCTAGTGAGTATATCCACATGCTCTTGTTCTTGATTTAGCTCATGCTCATGTTCCAACTTAGAGTGTTCAATTATGGTAGCTATATTATCCCCATGTTGGTGAAGTGGGTATACCTGTTCTTGATTTTGTGGAGATGTTGAGTGATATGGAGTAGGTGTAATTGAATCTAGTGATTATAGTACTTGTGGTATGGAGAGAATGTTGTATGGAGGTACAAGTTACATATATTGATTCGAAGGACTCTAGTTCATCATCACATTGATCATTCCCACAAACTCATGAGAAGATGCATTTGGACAAGTCATGGATACCTCATCGACATGTCCAAGATGATCTATTTATTCCCCATGTTTGGGTGGTGAATCATAAATGCTATCAATGGGTAGCAAATTTGTAGGAGGACAACCTAGATCCTTGATCGACTCGATGATAGGCATGAACTTAATGTTGGGCGCTATGTACTCATCATGTTTTGGGCTAGTCAAGTGAACTATGTCCTCAAGTGTGGTGGATGAATATGGTATGATATGATTTGATGCATCCATAACAACTATGGGTTCCTCCTTGTTGGTAGGAGTGGGAAGGTCTTATGTGGACATATTGAAGATGGTTGTGGGAGCCTTCGTGGTTGGTATTTTTGACTCTTCCTTACTCAAAGAAACTAAGGATGAAGGAGTGTTAGTAGAAACCCATTGTACTAGCGTTGGTGAAGATAGATTCATGATTAACCGCATGGTTTAATCTAGACTCTAGATAAGATCATTGGGTTTAGTATCAAGGTGTGTGCATGGCAGGGTAGACTCCTATGAATGATCATCCTTATTGTAATACTTGAAGGGGTCTAGATTAACATGAACCATATGGACCTGACCTTCATGAATGTATTTGATCCATTGATCCACGATGGACGGGATGCACTTCATATCTCTCATCCAAGGCCTTCCCAATAGTATGTTGTACTATCTTGTGCCTTCCAAGATGTAGCACAATGTAGGCATAGTATTTTTTCCAACTTGAATAGGTAGGACTATCGTGCCCACAGTGGAGGATAAAGCATCATTAAAATCTTGCAAGGTGAATGTGGATGTTGCAATGTATGAAGATGGAAGGTTGAGATATTTCAGTGAAGTTGTGGTAATAATTTTTATTATGGAACCCGTGTCAATCAATACTCACTTATAGGGGATCATGTTGATGTACGTGATGATGTGCAAAGGAGGGTCTAGTAAATTGGTAGACACAGGTTTGATATCTTGAATTTAAAATATTATAACATGATCCTTGTACATTTGTATATATCCCATAAATTTAGTGAAAGCATTAAAATCATGGGGTTGTAACTCAATTGAATTTAAAATATCCATGAGAGTTTCCCAATTCTTGGGAGATTGTTGTATTAACTTATGCATGGTAATTTTAGCTAATGACGTATGTGGAATTTGCATAGACCTACTCTATATTTTCATCACTTGATGGATGAGATTTCAGGGTGGTGAAGGCCATGACATAGAGGGAGAGTGGGCTTCTCTACTAGGCCTCTCAGTAGACCGGTTATTTTTGGTTGTGGTCTAGAATCAATTTTGGCTAACCAAATAATTCACTTGATCATGTGGATAACCCATTGGTGCTCCCTTAGTAGAGGTACATTTATGGTTGGATCCTCTAGGTAAGGGTTCAAAATCACGATGACTTTCAAGGTACTGTGCAGTAATGAGGAGATCCTCAGGATGGTATCAAAGGTGTTCAGGGCCTCCTTGGAAATATTCTGTAGCACTAACCCTTGATCAGGCTCGATCGCATGTAGTTATCATGTATTTATCTCCTTTAAATTTTAGAAATACACAATCAAACAATGTGATTATCTCGTTTAAATTTTAGATGTGAATCCCTAAATTGTTTGGTGTATTTTGATGTGTTGTTATTTCTTTCTTATTTGTGTTTTTCTTTTGTTGATGATATATCTTAGTTTAATGGTTTTTACTTGGATGCTCTCACACACTAAATTGGTGATGAAGTCCACATTGTGAAACCCACCAAGGCTTGGTGATTAAATCGAAACCCAATGAGGGAGACTAAATCCTACCAGTTCACATTGGTAAATGATATACCTCTTTTAAGAGAGATACCTGCTATATTCCTTGGTTATGATGGTTCTTGGATTAGCCTTGGCCAAAAATAGGGTATGAAGTAACAATATGCAATACAACAAGGTGGAGATGAATCCCACCTTTGTAGGTCTTAATCGACAGTTGGTGGTGAAATCTAAATCATCAATGTTTAAATTAGAACATGGTGTGTGGGGTTCATTTTAATTTGCAAAAGAAAATAAAACATAGAGCATACGATGATGTTTTGCTAATGCATATAAAATGATGTTTCAAATTCAAATTCCTAAAAAATGTATGTTTCAAGTTTAGAAATATAAAAACGCATCCTAAAGGAGTGGCCTATACATAGGTAGTAATAAGTAAGTCAAAGAAACAACAAACAAAAATTATAATCTTTTATATAATGGAATTTTTTTTTTTTACTTTTATTTTATGAGAATATGAAAAGAATGATAGATGCAATTACTTTTATAGACTACATTTGATGAATATACCATTTATTGCTATTTTTGGCGTTTTGATCTAATGTTGGTGGTATTCATTATTTGTAACGATGAGTGTGCATCCATACGACCGTTTTGGGTCAAAATAACTTCAAATAGAGGCCATTTCAAGGTTATATGGTCATGAAACCAGGTCATCCTAGGGTCATATGGTCATAGAACTAGGTCATCCTAGGGTGAGATGGTTGCATAACAAGTCCATCCTAGGGTGATATGGTTGTATAATAGGGTCATCCCAAGGTGAGATAGTCATGTCTGCTAACCATCTCTGCAAGGGATGGTGGTACCTACAACTCAAAAACACAAAAAATAACAATAATTAGTAATGTTTATGAAAAATAGGGACTAGGTCCCACCGTGATCACCACTAAAATGCTCAAAAACTAGTGCACAATAACTTGAAAATGTATGATTGCAATAAATGAACACAAAGAGCATGCAATGTAACACACTAAGATAAAACAAGGAAATGATAAATTGGGTCTATTTTATATTAAAAATAACTTGTTTTGATCAAAATGGGTTACAAATACATCCCCTTTAGGGAGTTCAATAATGCGATATAATAAGTACACAATCCGAGAGGTTTAACCCTCTCTAAAATAGTTCGGTGCACTATGCGGCCTTCTCGCATCCACAAACCATCTTGCAAAGGGTTTATTCATGACCTCGATAAGGGTTGATGATGTTAAAATCTTGCACTTCTCTTTCCTTGCAAAAACCTATAATCTACACACAAGGAACACAAAAATTTTAATAGCATGTACGAATGAAAAGATAAGTAAAAGTGATAAATGACTAAAACATGATGAGCAAATGCATAAAACAAAATGCAACTATGCTAAAATGATGAATAATACAAACAACTCGAGGGTTCATGGATCAATCCCAATAGCTCTTTGTCGCTTGAAAAATATAAAACTTGGGATCCCTTTGAATGAGGGTGAATGCCAATTTATAGATCCCTTGAAAGAAACCTATTATTTCCAAACAATCTTTGCATGGAAGAGGTGGCCTACATGCTCTTCTCCAAAATCCCATGCAATTCCACTTGGCTATTTTTACATACATAGTGCTATTCTAGGACAAGAGTGTATGCTAAACTAGGCTTGAGCATGTGTGAAATTGATGCCACCAGCCTATGCATGGATTATCTCTTTTTTATTCCACTTTTAGTGCGACTACCTCGAGGTAGGATGGTCTTGATTTGGGGCTGCTCTAGGGTAGGATGACCTCGATTTGGGGGTGCCGCTCCATGGTAGGATGACCTTGATTTGGAGGCTACTCTAGGTAGGACATCCCTGATTGGGGACCGCTCTTGGGTAGGACAACCTCTAGAGGTCATCCCTAGGAAGGACGACCAGGGTTGCAAAGGAAAATTTACCTTGCTTGAGTGGTGAAAACCACTTTTTAAGCCCTAGGGCTACCCAAGGTGGGTCACACGATCTTCAAGGATTCAAAATAGGTAGCCTCCTAAATATGACATGTTTTAGGTGTCTAAAGATGCCCCTTTTTGGGATGCATTGTGTGAAAACACAACATGGAGCAAAAATAGATGACCCTAACTCAAATTGAGGGTTGATGATGTTCATTGGTTTGATCAATGTTAGATGCCCAAATCATGGAAGAAGAATTGTATTTTTAAATTATTGCTTTTGACAAGTTAAAAATTTGATTTTAATAAGTCTTTTAGCCAAGGGTTGACCTTCGTCTAGTCCACAAGGCCATGACCTTAGGCATACCAAATAGATAGAGGTTTGTCTATCCTGTAATGTGTTTTAATTTAATATTTTTCTTGTTATCTATCGCAAGCAAGAAGGGCATGATTGTCTTTGGCAATTATTATTAAATGAATGCAAATTTCATGATTTATTGTTTGATTATTGATTTGATTTTGAATTACGTGATGTGTGACTACCCCCTCAAGTTACGATTCGATGAGAAAATGATAAAATGATGAAAGCAATGAGTCGCTTGACCAAGATGATTTGATTTGGGTTTGCTAGGACCATTACAAAATTTTAAGGGCTCATGCCCCATTACAACCTTGATTTTGACCCATTTATTACTTCTTTTTGGTAAGTTATCTTATGGTAATTTACTCATCCTACTAAATTGCATGGACAACCAATCGCTACAATCGCCAGGTTTATAGAGTAAATCACTAGATACAAGATTCACTTGAATTTTTTAGATTTTTATGTGACCAAAGGGGTTGCCTTTGGATCCTTTTTTATTATGACCAAAGGAATGTGAGTAACTTTGGAGATTTTTTTGATGTTGACCAAAGGGCTTAAGTGCCTTTGGGGATTTTTTGATGAATTTTGACCAAAGGAATGTGGGTACCTTTGGAGCATTTTAATTATGACCAAGGGAATGTTGATACCTTTGGAGCATTTTGTGATGATTTTATCAAAGGGTTTAAGTGCCTTTTAGGATATTTGTGCTAATGATTTTACCAAAGGGCTTAAGTTCCTTTGGGACCTTTTAATTATGATAAATGCGAGGTAAAGGGTGTAACCTTTTGAAAAAATGATAGCCATTTGAACCTAGCAGTTGATGTGTTGATTGATATGAATGTAAGGCAAAGGGCATAACCTTTGATAAAAGGATGCAACCTTTTGAACTGAGCAATTGATTTGATGATTGATATGTATGCAAGGCAAAGGGTGCAACCTTTGACAAAAAATATGTAACCTTTTGAACCTAGCAATTGATTGATGTTTATGTGATTGATTGGGGGAAGGTGTGATACCTTGAACATACCTAAGGAGATTGATTATTTGATTGATTATTGGGGAAAGGTTAGATACCTTGATTTCCCCAAGTTGTTGAATATGATGATGCATGTATGTTAGATTAAAAACCAAGCAAGAGAGGGTCACAAGCCCCCCTATGTGGGGGTTTGGAGGTAGAGCCCTTGAAAACAATCCACCATCCTACGACCATTTTGGGTCAAAACGGCTTCAAATTGAGGCTTTCTAAGGTTCAAACAGTCACAGAACCAGGCTGTACTAGGGTCATATGGTCATAAAACAAAGCCATCCTAGGGTGATACAATTATAGAATATGTTTTTCCTAGGGTGAGATTATTGCATAATAGGGTTTTCCTTAGGTGAGATAGTCATGTTTTTTGATCATCTCTACAAGGGATGGTGATACTTGTAACTCAAAAACATAAATAAAATAACAATTAGTAATGTTTATAAAAAATAGGGACTAGGCCCCACCGTGATCACCATTGAAATGCTCAAAAACCCATGCACAATAACTTGAAAATGTATGATTGCAATAAATGAACACAAAAGCATGCAATGTAACAAACTATGATAAAACAAGTAAATGATAAATCGGATCCATTTTATGTTAAAAATAACTTGTTTTGATCAAAATGGGTTACAAATACATCACCTTTAGGAAGTTCAATAATGGATACAATAAGTACACAATCCAAGAGGTTTAAACCTCTCTAAAATAGTTCGATGCACTATGCGGTCTTCTCGCATCCACAAACCATCCTGCAAAGGGTTTCTTCGTGACCTCGATAAGGGGTGATGATGTTAAACTCTTGCACTCCTATTTCCTTGCACAAACATGTAATCTACACACAAGGAACACAAAAAGGTTAATAGCATGTGTAGATGAAAAGATAAGTAAAAGTGATAAATGACTAAAACATGATGAGCAAATACATAAAACAAAATGCAAATTACTCTATAATAATGAATAATATAAAAAACTCAAAGGTTTGTGGATCAATTCCAACAACACTTCATCATTTGCAAACTCTAAAACTTGGGATCCCTTTGAATGAGGGTAAATTCTAATTTATAGATCCCTTGAAATAAACCTATTATTGACAAAGATTATTCACATGGGAGAGGTGGCCTACATGCTCTTATCCAAAATCCTATGCAATACCACTTGTCTCTTTTGACCTATGCAACACTATTCTAGGACAAGTGTGTGTGCTAAATTGGGCTCAAGCATGCACGAAATTAGTGTCGCCATCCTACGTGTGGATTCTATTTTTTGTTTCCACTTATGGTGTTGTCATCTCGGGGTAAGAAGACCTTGATTGGGGACTAATTTGAGGTAGGATGGTCTTGATTTGGGGTTTCTCCAATGTAAGACAAATTCAATGTGGAGGTCGCTTTAGGGTATTATTGCCTTGATTTGGAGGTCACTTCAAGGTAGGATGAGCTTGACTAGGGGTTGCTTCATGGTAGGACGGTCTTTGGAGGTCGTCCCTAGGAGGGACGACCAGGGTTGCCAAGGAAAATTTCCCTTTCTTGAGTGATGAAAACCACTATTTAAACCCTATGGCCACTCAAGGTTGGTCACATGGTCTTAAGGGAGTCCAAATAGGTAGACTCATCAACATGAAATGTTTTAGGTGTCTACAATCTAGGGTCATTTTATTTTTCTTTCATTATTCCTACTAGGTTGGTTGTTTGATATGAGATGGTCATTAATGTTCTTCTAACATATTCTTCCATTAGCACCTCTTAATTCTATAGTTAATTTCTAAGTTTATCCATTTTTTTTTTGGATTTGAGGACTCTTTTGATGTAGTACTTCAGGTCTCTCTCCTTTCTCTAGTGATTTTGATTAGATTATTAACTTTTTTCTTCTTTGTAAGGTTTCACCTCTTCTTGATTTTTTGCACTATGTCCATATTTATATAATCTAGTGAGGACACTGTTGTTTCCTCTTGTTTTGTTGATAAAATATCCATTTTCCACCCTTATGGTTTTTATTTAGAACTTATTTTAGATGCTCCTCATCATTAAACATTCTAAATATTTTATCTTATTTTGGTCCAAAATTCCAAAAGGTGCTTCAATATGATCAATATCCTGATGGAACCTCCACCACATTCTGATATTGCTAATGCTCCACGTTAGCTTCCTTAATGCTTTTCACCTAGTGATGGTGATTGGAAGTATGTCATCAAATTCTTTAATATTTTTATAAATAAATAAAATAAATTTTTAGTTGGATCTCATTGTAAGAAATGCTCCTTTTTGAGTGGCAATATAGATCCTTCCTATATACTTTTGATTTTTTCAAGATAGGGTCTAAACTCATGTACGAACTTCCTAGTATAGGTATTCTTCATCCATGCAATAAATTTGCTATTTGGGTCATAATTTCCATTCCTAATTCCTTTAACTTGGTTTCTATATCCTTAGTAACTTTTATCTTATCCTAGGTTATAGTTCCCAACTTTTATGGGATTTTATAAATTGCTAGTTTGATTTTCCCACTTGCATAAGTTACATCTACTAAATTTTTCTATCTTAGGATTTCGATACATGCCACTATATTAGTTACATATGTTTGCAGTAGAAATCTTTGGACCACCTTCCTCCAAAAAATACCAATCCCCTTTTATTTTTAGCCTCAAAATATCTATAGTATCCTTTCATATTCACTTAACCCTCTCTCCTTTGATCACAACTATTTATAGGACTAAGAATTCATTTGAAAAATAATGATAGAGAGAACCTTGATATAGAACATTTATCCATAAAGAAATAGGGATGGTATATCCCTTTTGATTTTCTATTTGTATACTTATATGATCAAATTTCAAACTATTTTTATGGAAAATAATATACATTAGGAATGAACAATACTTGAATTCTTGATTTCCTCCAAAATTGATTAACCCTTCATGAATTTGATGAGCTATAAAATTATTGAAGTCAAGGGCTAGTAACTTGTTCTTCACATTATTTCTTAACATGTTAACGATGTTCAATTATTCTCTTGTTACTTCTATGTCACTGCTAGCTCCAAAGATGAAAGTTACCATACTCAAAATATTTTTGGATTCTTGTGTGAATATTTCTCATTTTAAGGAGATTTTTGGCATGATTTATTTGGCTCTATTGAGTTCTTATTTCAAGCATTTCAATTTATCCTTAAGCTTCTAGTAATATCAATTTGAAAATTTTGGACTCATGTTGAAACCCTTTGGTAGTTGAAAAATCTATTGAATAGCTTCCATAGATATGATCACCTAGAAGGCATCATCATGAGGTGAGACAACCATTTTTAGGTGAGATTCATAGTTCTGTATCTGTGCTTACACTAAATCATAACATGGGTGGATGTATAGGAGTAGGTATTTGGAAATCCAACTAGTCCATAACTTTGTTGTAAATGATTTTTCCTCATCTTCTAGGTATATCTAGTAGTCATCATCTCTAAGCACCCTTTTTTCCTTCGATAATATAGGGTTTATGGATTTTTTTGGCTTTATCATCTATGCATATAAAAAAAAATGTCTTTTTGGCTTGGTCCCATATAACCTTATTTACAATAGGTTTTTATGGTGTATCATCCATATTATTCCTCTTTTAGATTCCATGGTTGCCACTAGTTTTCCCCTTGGGGAACTGACTATGCTTTGGTGTTTGATGCTTGTATGGATTTTTTATGTGGTATGAAGTAGTTTTATGGATGAATGGATGATTTTAGTGACACTTGTTTCTTTTTTCATTACTTATAGCACATCTTGATTTGAAATGGATGCCTCTATGTTTTTCTCAACTAACAGAACCACTTGGTCTATGTGCGTTAATTTGTGATTTGCCAAGTTTTTGAAATCCTTTTCTCTAGTTGTGTCCACATATCAACACATTATGTCACTTTGGTTTGTTTGTGCTTTATATAATAAGTTAAATTTTCCTTAATTATCATGATAACTCAGATATTATGATCATGCTTATGGTACTAAAATTTTATCATTTGTCTAATGATCAATATGCATATTCATTTGTATATGTATGTGTATGTGTATCTATCTATATGTCTATCTATCTATATATCTATCTATCTATATATATATATCTATATATACACATACACACTCTACATTTTTCTCTTTGTGTGTGTATGCAAAAATATATTACAAAATTTTATCCCTAAAGTGGAGTTGCATGGAAGACCACTTAGGAATCTGTGTATTGCTATACAAGGGGAAACAAAAGAAAAGATTATATAATATTATTACAAACTTTTTTATCCTTAAAAATGCTAAACATAACTACTATATATATATTACAACCAAAATTTTTAGTCTGTCTAAACAACCATAGCTACTCCTTTCTAGGGATTTTGAACATTGAATGGAGCATTCTCTATCATTACTATTATTAAATATAGGATTGCAGTGGTCCTTCCTACCTTTAACATACTTTTGGACCATTCAACTAATATGGCATTGGTAGGTAGTCTTCACCTTCTTAATCATTACATATTAATTCTTCTCACCTACTCTTCATAGGAGCCTATGCACCAATGCTTCTTCCTTACATCTTGTTATGAAATTTCCTCATAGGTGGTGATTTATTATACATAGATTTAAATCTAGAGATATTTTTAATCTTCTTATATCTCAACACATGTGTGCCTTCTTATCAAAACTTCCTACTACTAGACCTTGTCTAGATCTTCAAAAACCTTTGCTATTAGTAATTTTGGAGAATTCTTTATTTTTCATCAAGACTTCTTGGTGCTCTAATTTTTGGAAATTTCCTCCCTTCCATTTTTTTTATATTTAAAAAAAATATATTATCATAATGTTTCTTGGATTCTTTATCTTAGACCTTGTCATGCACACATTTGGGACTTTGTATTATTTTTCACTCAAAACTTCTACAAAATTGTGATCACTTTTGATTATACATTTTATACCTCCAATCAATCCATATTTTTTTAATTTTTATTTGCATCAAAACTTATTCAACTTAGTGATAATTCACTATAGGTTTACCAATAGTGGCTTAAGTGAGCCTACAACAAAAGTGTACTATCCCATTCCATCAAAGTTGGAAACCTAGTTCTTAAGGAAAACTAGAAGAATACTAAAGCAAAATCTAATCTCAATGGTAAAGTTAAGCCCAATTGGCTAGGTCCATTTATAATAACCACCAAGTTTGGTTTAGAATATTATCACATAGTCATACTTAATGGTTATGAACTAAAGGAACCAATCAACATAATTTACTTGAACTGCTGCTACATCTAATTTTAAATTGAATTATTGTATCATTCCATTTCCAGTCATTGCTACATCATCATTATCCATAGTATGATATCCCAATAAATATATTTTCTTATGTTTCATTAATGGGATACATGATGAGTACTTAGAGCCTTCACAATTGTTGATTGCCAAATCAATCATCTCTTCTCCTCATCTCTTCAACATGATAAATACAAAGATCCTTCATAAGTGTTAATAGCCTAATCAATATCCCATTTCATTATACTTTCAGATAATCAAACAATAATAGGAGCCATACAAGTTGGGGTATTACAAAGAAAGAAATAAAGAAGATAACAAGACAATACATTTTGCAAAGGACCAACTTTAATCACAAACCCCATTAATACCTACCCAAACACACAAAATAGCTAGTGAGGAAGCCAAAGCCCACCCGACCATCACGGACCACTAGAATACTACCTATAGAAAGCATCTATGAAAGGAATTAAAAAAGAAAAAAGAAAGTGAGGAGAAAACATGTGTTGAAAATGTGTTGTGGTTGCATCAATTTTGAAATAACAGATATATTGGAATAAAAAAGAATTTTTATTTTAGTTAATAAAAAGAGTGATAAATAGAAAAAAAGAAGGTGATTATGCCACTGGATAAATCATTTTAATAAGTAAATTAGCTAATGTTAATTAATTATGAGTTATATTAATTCAAATCAAGGTTCAAGAGAAAATGCATAAAAATTAAAAAATAAGGAATAAAAAAAATGAAAACGAAAGGAAAAATGATAAAAACTAAAAATATAGTAAAAAAGAAAAAAAAAAAAAAGCTAATGGAACAACAAATAAAAAATTCTAAATAGAATTGAATAGTATTAAGTTAGTTTAATGAAATATTAATTGCTAAAATAAAATAGAGTATAAAGGAAAAGAGAATTACACTAACCTATAAGAGGCAAGGCCCACTCTGAATAGTCAGTCCTTTGCTCTCTTCCTCCTAAATTATAGTAGGATTAGTTAGAATCTAGAATAAGTCTTAGAGCATAGAATTAATTAAAATTGCATAAGATAGAATTATAAAATCTATTAAATAATTGTTGCATTATTAGATCATACATGGATCCACACATATACATAGATTTAGTCATAAATTGCATCTTTAAATTAAGCATCAATTTCATTTCAATTTTCTTTATTGTAAACCTTTATTTCCTACAAATAAAACTAAGAAAATAGAATAAAGTCAACGATTAAGAATGATGAAGTAATCTATACGGGATATCTATTCTTTAAATCTAACCTGGATTGAAAAATTAAATGTGAGACATTAGACCTCAAAAAAAAAATTGGGGTAAATATAAATCAATAAAAAATACCCTTTAGGCCATTGCCTAAAGGTTAATATTTTTAAAGTTTTCTAAGTTCTTGTGCATTAATTAGGCTAATAGGCCATTTCTTAGGGGTGAATCTCATTTATACATATATACCAAAACAATATCCTTCAAGCCCTTTTATAAATGTTAATTTCTTAAGCCACATAAGTGTTGGTCCATTAATTAGGCTCATAAGGCACTGTTTAGAGGTGTATCACATCTATACATACTTTATCCCCTTTAGATACATAAAAAAAATAAATACATTTAGGGCATTGCCTCAAGGTTATTCTTCTAAATACATCTAAGCACATGCCTATTAGTCAATATAAGAGGTTACTACTTAGGGGTAAATCACATTTGCACATACCTTGTTTCCTTTGACACATTGACAAAAAATACCCTTTAAGTCCTTTCCTAAATATTAATATTTTAAATTTTCCTAAGAAATTATAGGATAAGAGGCTACTACATAGGGATGAATCAATCAGTTCCTTCAAATTCATATTTTAAGGCAATCAGAAATCTCCTTTAAGTTCATGCATAAAGGTCATTATTCATAAACAAATCCTACAAGTTCACACTTAAAGGTCATCATTCACAAAAATATCCTTCAAGTTCTTACTTTAAGGTCATCATTCGCAAAAAAAAAACTCCTTTAAGTTTATACTTAAAGGTCATCAATCATAAAAAATCCCATTTAGGTTTATACTTAAAATTCAACAAAAGTATCCTTTAGGTTTATACTTAAAGGTAAAAAAAAAGCTCCTTTAAGTTTTTATTTATAGATCATCAATCATAAAAAAATCCTTTAAATTAATATGTAATGTTCATAAATCATAAAAAAATACTTTAATTTTATAATTAAAGGTCAACAAAAGACTCCATTAACTTCATTCAAATTAAGAACTTTTGTAATGTTAGTTCATCAATTTTCCAATTGGACCATCATGATTGTGAGAAAGTCCAAGGAGATTACAAAATAGTATTAGTTTAGATTATTATTATTATAAGGTTAGTATTCGAATCATCAAGATGATAAGAAACATTGAAAAATATGTAGAACAATTTCATTGAAAATGTCCAAGCAATATTATAAAATATAGGGAAAAGACCTTTGAAAAGGTCTAATGTCTAAGGTTCAAATGATTTGTATACAGTTTCTACTATTCTTAAGGCTTGATGTTCGAGATCCTATACATTTGAGTTTTCATAAATAAAGCAGTAGCACTTTTCATCATGAATTTGGTAAATGTGTCATTGATTTCATTATGATTTATTCACTTATGTAATCTTTACTATATTTTCCTGCATCCATGAATTAAAATAATGTTAGTAGTTTTAATGCACATTAGTTACTAAAGTAAAATAGATTAGGGAAGAAATATTTACACTATCCTCTAGGAGGCAGGAACCACTCCTATAGCCTGTCCCTATTCTCTCGCCCTTGAAATAGGTTAGGATTAGTTAATACATAGAATTAATTTTAAATTATCAATTAAATTAAACTACATCATTTTAGACTATAAGGTAAAAATAGATAGTTAAATTAATAGGTTGCACATGGATCCACACCAATAAATATACACAACATTTAATTAGCATAAATCATAAAATTGTATTTTATTTTAATTAAACACAATTTATTTTCCTATAACTTTTATTATTTTTTGCAAATCTGAAACTAAGAAAAACATAATTAAATATAATATTAATCATTGTGGTATAATCTATATTGGATTAATTTTCTTTAAATCGTTCACCCTATATTTATAATTAAGTGTAGAGTTTCAGTTAGACCTTTTAGCACCGTTGTCAAGAAGAACAATGTCATCATTTTTAATCAAATACTACTGGTTTGCGTAATAAGAGAGGCTTAATTGTATGTGGAAAGAGGTATGATTCCTTGGCATGTTTACGGTAAGAATGGAACAATAAGTCCCAACACACCCCTTTGTTCAACATTACCAGGTTCTTTTTCTTAGTATCATTTTACTGCTTTCTTAATATTTAATTTCAACAAATGTTTAAAGAATTAGGTGGTTGTTATTGCTTTCTTAGGTCTAGATTATCTGACCAATGAAAATAGGAAGTAGGTGTGATTGAGTGACACAATCATAGTGAAATGGTCCTTAAAATCAAGAAGTAACAATAATTTAACCTTTCAATTTCAGCAATTTGTTTCCACCAAAATTTACTTTTCAAGTAATATTTCATTTTACTTTATTATGGTAATAATTAGCTGTATAAATTCATTGACTATGAGTTACACCTATTTTTAGTGACAACAAAGATTTTTTAGAAATAGAAATTTTATTTTTATCCTATTGTGCTAATATTGGTTGTATAAATTCATTGACTATGAATTACACCTAATTTTAATAACAGTAGGATTGGCTTAGAAATAGAAACTTTATTTTTTTCTGACTGTGATAAGATTGACTGTATAAATTCATTGACTGTATAAATTCTTTGACTGTGAGTTGCACCTAATTTTAGTAACAGTAGGATTGTTTTAGAAATAGAAACATTATTTTTCTCTTACTATACTAAGATTGGCTGTATAAATTTATTAACAATAGGATTATCTTAGAAATAAGAATTTTTTCTCTTACTATGTTAAGGTTTGTTGTAAAAATTTATTGGTTGTGAATTGAAGATTTTGTCTTAACAACAATAGGATTATTTTAAATTGTTAACAAAAATAAAACAAAAACAATATATATATATATAGATATAAACTATGAAAATTGAAAAAAAAAGGGAAGAACAAACGATAAGTAAAAATGTTGCTAGATGCTAGAAAATTGCATCAAATAGTCTGTGTTGATTGACCTTAGAAAACAATTTTTAGAACAAGAAGTTAACCTCCTTTTCGAGCAAAGACACAAAACATCTAGGAAATAGTGGGAATACTTATGTGAGCACCTTGATATCATAAAGAAAAAATAAAAATAATTGTATAAAATAAAACAAGTGACAAAGCTAAAATTCTAGGGCCATATTATCACTCACCCTACCTCGACCTTATAAGGAGTTGTAAATGGTTGTAACAACCCCAGTTGTCACTACTCAACCACTCAATTTTTTTTTCACTTACATTTCCATGAGGCAAGAGACATAATCAAGACTCATTCCATTTGGATTAAAACTTATCAAGGCAAATAGCATCGAGAGCTATTGAGACTTTATTAGAGTCTCTTTTGAGTAGAAGTGATCAGCTTCTACGAAACCCTCATACCCCATTAGCATGAGAGAGCTGGCCAAGCGTTAGGTTTCATCCCACATAAAAGAGGAATAAAAATACTGTCCACCAATATCAGTACATAGGTGAATGCCTTGATGATGGAAAACCACACCAATGGAAAACCATCATAGATAAAATAACCATACCGATGGTTATTCATAGATCTTAGATTCGATCCACATCTCTTTGATGGAATCTATAGGATAACATATCACTATCCATGATTATACACATAGTATCCATGGAATGTCATCTTAAGCAAGATTATGTAACTTAAAACCTCTTAATACTTGTTTGTCCATTCCTTCATTTAGGTATCTAGTTTGCTTATTCATCAGAGTCATTTGAGGACAACACTTTTTCAGCATGGAAATACCCCTCCTCATATACACTCAACTTTTTAGCTTTTAGGATATAAGGTTTGTTTTGGTTTATAGTTCAAGACCAATTTTACCTCCTTGTGGGTTTTATTCCACTTCAAATTCCAATGTGTTCTAATTTAAACCATAATGAGGGGATGAATATAAGTCGATGATGTTATTTTATGATAAGATTCATTACTTCATAACCTTAGATTTAAACAATACATGAGAGGCCTATGTAAGTATTATATTCCATTACAATCAAATTTATGATTCCACATAACCATTAAAGAGTGAGAACTAACTAGTTGCATCATTCATATTTACCCAATTTAATCCAATAAGTAAATGGCACAATCACATAATATTAAATCATTGTCATCTCAAAAATTTAAGTATTCATTATTAACATCATAAAAGAAATAGTAATCAAGGTAAAAATTGCAGTGATGTAGAACATGCATAACTATCCCATATAATCACTCATCCATATTATATGTATTCTCTTCATTTTAAAAGTAAAGTAATATGAAAAAGAAATTACACATCAAACCACAAAATAAAGTGACACAATGATTTATCCTGGGAACCCTCATGGGGAATAAACCCAGCCTCCAAAATATATATTTTCCTTATTTTCATAACTTGAGATGTAAAGTGTTACAAATACAAGACATATTTGGAACCCTTTTAAATCAATATACAAATAAAGGAATGTGATTTTCCCTTTATAGGTTCATGATGCAATTAGGGAATTTCCCAATTCCTTCCTCTAAGTCATCGTTTATAACATGAAGGTAATTTTCGTACCCATAAGGAACCAACTATTCCTTCAAAATTCTTGATTCAAATAATGAATGTATTGATCCCTTTATCTAAGCCCACTTAATATATTAAAACATCTCATGTGTGATTATGATAATCATCAGATTATATTTTGGAGAAATCGTATTGGTGTTAGGAGTTTTCATAAATTCCTTCATAATGAATTTAAAATTAATTCTTCATAATTGTTAACAAATCATTCAAGGAATTGAAGTCCCATACCTTTAATTCCTTAATGCCCATTTTCAACATAATTTCTCTTTATTTATCCTTTCATAGAACATGATAAGGTTCCTTATAAATATTTTAATCACCTCTCCTCATGAAGAGGCATAAAATATGGACTTTCTAAATCCTAATATATATATTCTATTTCTAAACTGCTCATTCTATGCTCATTCTATAGAACATATAAAAGATATATAATAAGATCCAATTATTAGATTATTTATTTATTTAATAAAGTGTTTAAGTTATAACCTATTTAATTAAGCCCTCAAAATTATTTATAGATTGTAACCGATCAGGTAGACCATGGTTTGGTATTAAGATGTGTTACGAACTCACTCTACTCATGCTCCTATCCAAGGACCATGTTGGGTGATTAAGAAAGACCCTCCTAGCTTCTTGGTTTTCTTGACAAAAGAGAATTTGATTGAAATTTTTTGGAGGTTTATAAGATACTATTATCTACCCTAGTCCTCCTTGGGCAGTGGTACTATGTGCACACATCATAATAGGTTACGCAGAGGATTCCTGACATCTACGATTTCCCATACCAACATCCATCTAGGAGATAGTCTTTTGGATATTACTTTGGGCAATATTCATAATTTGAAATCCTCATTAATAATGTTTTCTACGTGAATTCCAAGGATCCCTATTCTAAATAACCCTTAACACACTAGGTGATTTGGTTACTCGAACATGCTGGAAACACAATAGAGGGTTATCGTTAAATTTGCAATGTTTTGGGTGTATGGACATGGCTTCTATTTGGATGAATTTATGGTCCCTATTATCAATGGCAAAAGATAATACTCAGAGATAACTCAACTACCCTATGAAGAGAATATAGAAATTGGGCTTACAAAATCATACGAAGACTTGAATCTATCACCAATCTAGTTTGATATTAAGAGAAAATCGAGTTTCATTCATCTTACAATTCTTGGGGTATAGCATTCATGAGTGGATATAGTAGAGGACCAAGTAGCATGGTTTTCCTGGCAGAGATAAGAGGAAATTCAAACCTAGATATCCAAGGAACATGCCAATTTTTGGTTCTCTTCTAACATAGAGCCCTTGCCCTCATGGAAAAAAGACCTAGCAAGTAATTTATGGTTTGATTCCAAGCAAGGTTGTAATGAAATCTAATTATCACAAATGGACATCGAGTATACAGGGCGTTAGGTCGAAAAAATCCACATAGTGCATGTCTAAGCATAGATTCAAGCCAATCCAATGCCAACAATGCGCTAATCCACCCTTAAAGTGATAGTCATGACATTAAGTGCTATACAATTTTTGTTTAATTTCCACTAAAATGGGAGGACAATCATGGATTTAGAGGACTAAAGTGTATTAATCCCTTAGGATCTTAACCAAACCTATGTGAATGGTGGTAAAATGATGAAATGGGAACATGCATAGATTCACCTCTCCTGTAATGGATTAGAAGTTGTACTAAACAAAATCTGGCATCATTTGGGTATGGAGCCTATTTTGGATACCCATTGTGGGTTTAAGTGGACACTTAGGTCAAATATAATCATACTATTAATGTACTCAAAAATCTAAGCACCTAAATGAAACCACGAACTAGAAATAAAATCGAGTTGTAGAGGTTCATCTCGAAAGTCTCTAAGGTCTATAGTAAACCCTATATAGGTTACCCCATATTGACTAGATAGTAAAACTGTTTCATGACCACATAAAAGCAACCACACAGTGATGGTTGCAGGCTCACCTTTGGTGGTGATGGTTGTGTAGTTATTCTCAATTATTAGTACAACGATAGTGGTGGTCTTCCAAGGCCACTATATGGCTAGTTCCTTATACCAAAAATTATGTTTAGGTCGATTCCTCTATTCCCAATTTTTAAGCCTCAAAGAAATCATGCTTTGAAACCAAGAAGGATAACTACTCATGCATGGTAACTCTAAGCTTAACCACTTTTAAACACATAGAAAGTTTTGCATCACTTGAATTTACCATGGTCTAAAGTATTTATAGGGTTTAAGCTTCTAATACCCAATTCTATTATGAATTAAAGTAACCTATGTTCATTAACTCAACATGGTGGGTTATTTGAAATAAACATAGTAGAAGTTAAGGTAGCCGAACAATCATTTTCTCTACAATTTCCTATTCACCTCTCGAGCTCCTCCAAGCCTTCCTTCTACTAAGCTCATTTCTAGGCTCCATGCTTGTCTCTCTCTAAAACTAGAGTCTTATTGTTTCTGATTCACCCATAGGTAAAGTGCATACTCCCTGGACCCTTCCTATAACTTTCGTAGATGCCATTTCTTCATAAAGTATCCTCTATTTATAGGACACTTCTCCACTCATGGGCCAAATAGTGGCCATATTATAATAATATTAAAAAGATGCCTTGGACCCATTATGACTCATCATGTCTTGAATAGTATAACCAATAGTAGAAAAAGGGTCCACTAGGAGATAAGGTGAGTGTCCTTATTTTTGTTTTGTATCCTTTCCCATGGGGACAAATATAAAACTAATACTATTAAGGCATAGAATGGATACAAAGCTAGAACTATTATTGATAGGGTAAGGGATCTCCCTTTTAATTTCCACCAATATAGGGAAGCCATATGGGTATTTCCCAATAGGTAGGATAGTTCATATAATATTTAAAAATCCTATAGTCCTTTTAAGTCCCATCTAAATTGGGTCCACTAGGTTGTTTACACATAATTTACTATATTGTTATAATTTTGCAAAAGATAATTCCTCAAATTTATCTTTCACAAGACCTCATAATTAATTTCTAATTAATTATCTTCTCTAAAAGATAATTAATATTTTCCTATCCTTCATAAAATTCTTTTATTAGAATTTTTGTAGGATTCTTTAGGGTCTATGCCCCTTTTATCAGGCATTAATTGATCCCCAAGATCAATTAATATCCTTTAAATAAGGTAGGAGGGTGACGGGTCATGAAATACACCCCCTTAGATTAAACACAGTCCTCTGTGTTTGGACATCTACCTTACAAAAACATATTTGTCTAGAAAAATCTAGTATTTATCCTATTATTTTACAATCAGATTCTTCTTTCATCCAACACTTCAATCTCGATGGCAAGCTTCATCTTCCATCCATGAGAGTACTTGGACCTGCAAAAATGTAAAATATTAGTAGTATCATGTCCTTATCAACAATATAACATCCATTTTGCATAACAAAAAGTATTGAAAGTATCATCAATACATAATCTCATCACAAGGATAATAGTTATAAACCATCTATTATTGCATAAATACTAAATATAAGAACTACAATAATAGATTTTGCAAAATGATGTTACAGATATATCATGAAATTATGTTATTATACATAAAAAGTCTTATTAATTTTATCAAAACTCCCACCAAGGAGTATCACAGTATAATTTGGTTAACTTCTAGCATGAATTAACCTGATAAAATCTAGTGTTAACAAAGACACATCATAATTTTAGAATCTCAATTTAGGATATTCACATATATCCTAATATGCATTTTAATACTAGAGCATCCACCCAGATATCTCCTGGTTTATATCATCATGGAGAAGTCCCATACCTTCTTCAAGAATGGACACCAATCCATTCCTCAAAATGTTTAGTTTCTTCAAATTAAACAAATTTACTTTTCATGCTTAAGAATTCAAGCAAAACCTTGGGTTACAAATATTCATAAACTATTATGAGTTCACAACACAAACGTTAAACTAGTTAAGTTCACACAAAGATTCTACAATCCAAAACTCACTCATAAGCTCATATATATAAATGTCATCTACATAATATCGAAATCTAATATTTGAAAAGTTTGATAATCACTATTATGTCTCAAATTTCTAGAAAACCTAGTCAACACTATGTGGTAGCCTACCAAGGAGTAGATCTTTAGGGCTGGTGCTCCTTAGTTCATTCCTTGGTTTGTGTTGTATTGGTACTTATAGATGGAGATGACGGTGGAGCTAATATTCCAGTATTTTCTTGATCACTACCTCCCCTTCTCCCATGTTGTGTATTAACAATTGGTTGTGATGGAAGAAGCATATCATGATTTAGCAAGGCAACCAAACAAGATTCCAAAAATGCAACATTAAATTCTTCCCTTAGTTGATGAAATTGTGGATTTTTTGTGAGCATGGCTGCCATTGCTATTGCTCTCCAATTATTTCTTTGTAGTATTTCAGATCTGAGTTGATCCTGCTCTACTATGGTAGCATCTCTCTCTATTATTAACCTTAATATTTCATGTGCCCAAGCATCTTCTTGAGCATGTTGCACTGGAGATTTCCTCTTTGTTGCATTAATAGGTTTCCTAATTCTTACCATGATTATTCTACCTGCTAAATCTGGCACTACTACAAATCAAATTTTACTCTTTAGGGTATGTGCAACAATAGATCGATAATCAGAAGCAAAAGAATCATAAAGCATATAATGGGGTTCATTCCACTTAAAACCAGTATCATCCAGGTGAATCCCACCATAAATATGATCGCATTGGACGTCATGGGTAAGTTATTACATAAAACTTCTCCAATACTCAAGTGATCGTTAGGTATGCTCATATCAATCTTGTCCACATATTTACTGTTCGCATCTTGACAATCCCAAGGTGAATCATTCATCTTCCATGATACACCCTTTTCTTTGGCTTGATTTTCCTATAGATGATTTTTGTGTTGACTCATTAAGCTCATTGCTCCTCTTTAATTTTTTGAGGTAACACATGTCCTCTTATCACAACCATTAACTTTATGCCTAGTCACATCATTGTTCCTTCAATGGCTTCGAAGGTCAATCTCGTGCACACTTATTTGTGAATCATATCTTCGGTACTATTTTTCAAATCTGGTCATAAGTACTTATTGACATCAAACCCATTAATGGAAAGATAGATTCACTTATCTTCTTTCGATAGGAAATCAGTTTTCAAAAATAGCCATCATGTTTAGCTATGAAGAAGAGCAGCATGAGTTTTATGAATCCTTTGTCTAGATTCCTCGACTCTTGCTTCAACAGAGGGAAGGGTTGCATAATTTCTTATGAAGTCAGGCTATCGAAGCTCGTAATGCCCTTATATCCATGGAACAGATATATTGCAATACCTTTATCCAGAATTCACTTTGTGATGTATGGCTAAGGAATAATTCCCATAATTATTTAGCTTTTGAAAGTCCTTTAAGTCATTTCGAGTGGTTCGACCGATTCTTCAGTTGGCCTAACTGGACTTTCCATGTCCGATTTGGGGATTTCTGGTTACCTCCTATAAGTGATCCTCTAAATATTCCATTTCAATTTCTACCATCCTATTATTTGGATGTGGTCAAGAAATATGTTCCCACTAGAAAGGCTACTTTTGATAGCAAGCTTTATCAGAGTCTTCTATATCAAAGGTATGTGCAGACTCACTTATTTTGGGAAATTCAGAATAGATTCGCTCAGACTCGATGTATGGTAGAAAATGATCTTGTGTTGTATGGGCATCGTGGCACTCCTTGGCCATATTATGTATTTGATAGATATATTGTAATTCGCTACAATATTCCTCTTCTAGTCATCTATTCTGAGTGTAGCTTATCTCCAGTCAAAGGTTATGATAGCTTAGATTCTGACTAAGACTATGATGGTTTTCATATTACCATTGATTTTAGGTCCAGGTTCTAGTTCTAGCATTTTTGTATTTAGAATACTGCTCAATAAAATATTCTATGTTTCATCCAACTCTTTTATGCTCTAGTTTTATTTTGGAAAATAATACCACATGCATGGTATAATGAGTAATTTCTGATTTAAATAGCATAGCACACCTCAATACATACAACCACCATCCGGATGGTCGGGTGGCATACCTTTCTGTGGAGTCAGGATACTCAGATTATCGAAGTTGTTTGGTGGAGTTCTTCCCAAAGAATTCCATGTCAAGAAAAGTATGGAGTTTCTCTAGCTAATATTGTGACAACTTTCATACCCAAAGTATATTGTAACATTGATCAAAAAAAAAAAGAAAACATTGTTTTGTTTATCTCTTGTTCTTAAATTTCTAGTAGTTAGTTTTCAATGACTAACTTGTATTCACACATGGTGATAATTCCCAAACTAAATTTAGTCGTTCTCATCAAGAGTTTTGTTCTTTTTGCTTTTACCATTGGGTTCTCACATGTAGATCTTAATACCACATGCATCACATTATGACATATGTAAATGTTTAAATGATGTGAAGCACCTTTACTAAGTTATAGCAAAGAACTTGGTATCTTCAACCGTGGTAAAGGTTCAAGTTTTGACTATCTCTGGGTGAACTATCACAGAATAATTTGCAGGATGCCAGAGTTAGTCATAGTTGAGATGCCTAGTTTCTTGGCCAAAGGCCAAGTTGTAATAATAAAACATTCTTTTGATTATTTCACTAACTCAAGTTGTTATACACACTTAAAGATAAGGAGTAGGTAGTCAAAAGATATAGATGTCGAGTGATTTCCCAAAAGAGTCTAAGGTACACTACTTAAAACCCATGCAAGAGGGTTCGCTTAGCTCTTCCACTTTTGAACGACTGTGGATCTACTCATGGGGGATATGGAACTCAGACATCATTAATCTCAAGCATTGACCTTGTCCTTACAAAGTATGCATTATTTAGAGTTTACATTTTGATTTTTCTCTCAAGTTTTATTTCATGCCCAAATATTTTGCTAACCTAGATCTAACTAGAATCTATTAGTTAGCATGGGCTCTGATACCAACTATAACAACCCCAGTTGTCACTACTCAACCACTCAATTTTTTTTTAACACTTACATTTCCATGAGGCAAGAGACATAATCAAGACTCATTCCATTTGGATTAAAACTTATCAAGGAAAATAGCATCAAGAGCTATTGAGACTTGATCAGAGTCTCTTTTGAGTAGAAGTGATCAGCTTCTATGAAACCCTCATACCCCATTGGTATGAGAATGCTAGCCAAGAATTAGGTTTCATCCCACATAAAATGGAAATCACCAATAAACATACTATCCACCAAGATCAGTACGTAGGTGAATGCCTTGATGATGGAGAACCACACCAATGGAAAACCATCATAGATGGAATAACCACACCGATGGTTATTCATAGATCTTAGATCCGATCCACATCTCTTTGATGGAATCTATAGGATAACAAATCACTATTCATGATTAAACACATAGTATCCATGGAATGTCATCTTAAGCAAGATTATGTAACTTTAAACCTCTTAAAACTTGTTTGTCCATTCCTTCATTTAGGTATCCAGTTTGCTTATTCATCAGAGTCATTTAAAGACAATACTTGTCCAACATGGAAATACCCCTCCTCATGCACACTCAACTTCTTAGCTTTTAGGATATAAGGTTTGTTTTGGTTTATAGTTCAAGACCAATTTTACCTCCTTGTGGGTTTTATTCCACTTCAAATTCCAATGTGTTCTAATTTAAACCATTGTGAGTGTTTAGGAGGTGAATATAAGTCAATGATGTTCTTTTATGATAAGATTTATTACATCATAACCTTAGATTGAAATAATACATGAGAGGTCTATGTAAGAATTATATTCCATTACAATAAACTTTATGATTCCACATAACCATTAAAGAGTGAGAACTAACTAGTTGCATCATTCATATTTACCCAATTTAATCCAAGAAGTAAATGGCACAATCGCATAACATTAAATCATCATCTCAAAAATTTAAGCATACATTCTTAACATCATAAAAGAAATAGTAATCAAGGTAAACATTGCAGTGATCTAGAAACATGCATAACTATCCCATATAATCATTCATACATATATCATTTTCATTTTGAAAGTAAAGCAATATGAACAAGAAATTACACATCAAACCACAAAATAGAGTGACACAATGATTTATCCTGGGAACCCTCATGGGGAATAAACCCAACCTCCAAAATATGATATTTTCCTCATATTCATAAACTTGAGATGTAAAATGTTACAAATAAAAGGACATCTTAAGAACCCTTTTAAATCAATATACAAATCAAGGAATGCGATTTTCCCTTTAAATATTCATCATGCAATTAGGGAATTTCCTAATTCCTTCCTCTAAGTCATCGTTTATAACATGAAGGTAATTTTTGTACCCATAAGGAACCAACTATTCCTTCAAAATTCTTTATGCAAATAATGAATCTATTGATCCCTCTATCTAAGCCCACTTAATATATTAAAACATATCATGTGCAATTATGATAATCATCAGATTATATTTTGGAGAAATCATATTGGTGTTAGAAGGAGTTTTCATAAATTCCCTCATAATGAATTTAAAATTCATTCTTCATAGTTGTTAACAAATCATTCAAGGAATTGAAGTCCCATACCTTTAATTCCTTAATGCCCATTGTCAACATAATTTCTCTTTATTTATCCTTTCATAGAACATGATAAGGTTCTTTATAAATATTTTAATCATCTCTCCTCATGAAGAGGCATAAAATGTATATCAAAATATCTATTAGTAAAATATGGATTTTCTAAATCCTAATATATATATTCTATTTCTAAACTGCTCATTCTATAGAACATATGAAAGACATATAATAAGCTCCAATTATTAGATTATTTCTTTGTTTAATAAATTTTTTAAGTTATGACATATATAATTATACCCTCAAACTTATTTATAGCTTTTAATAAATTAGGTAGACCATGGTTCGATATTAATATGTGTTACAAACTCACTTTACCCATGCTCCTATCCAAGGACCATGTTGGGTGATTAAGAAAGACCCTCCTAGCTTCTCGGTTCACTCAAAAATATAGAATTTGATTGAAATTTTGTAGAGGTTTATAAGATACTATTATCTACCCTAGTCCTCCTTGGGTGGCAGTACTATGTGCGCACATGCAATAGGTTACATAGAGGATTCTTAACAGCTATGATTTCCCATATCAACATTCGTCTAGGAGATAGTATAATGGCTAATACTTCAGGTAATACTCATAATTTGAAATCTTCATTAATGATGTTTTCTGAATGAATTCCAATGGTTCCTATTCTAAATAACCCTTTACACACTAGGTGATTTGGTTACTTGAACATGCTGAAAAAATAGCATAGGGCTATCGTTAAATCTACCATGTTTTGGGTGTATGGACATGGCTTCTATTTTTATGTATTATTGGTCCCTCTTATCAATGGAAAAGATAATCCTCGGAGATAAATCGACTACCCTATGAAGAGAATATAGAAATTGGACTTACAACATCATACAAATACTTGAATCTATTTCCAATCTAGTTTGAGATTAATATAAAATCAGGTTTCATTCATCTTACAATGCTTGGGGTATAGCATTCATGATTGGATACTATAGAGGACTGAGTAGCATGGTTTTACTAGCATATAAAAGATGAAATTCAAACCTATATATCCAAGGAGCATACCAATTTTCAATTTTCTTCTAATACAGAGCCCTTGCCCTCATGGAACAAAGACCTAGCAATTAAGGTATGGCTTGATTCCAATAAATGTTGTGATGAAATATAATTATCGCCAATGGACATCGATTATATAGGATGCTAGATCGACAAACACCATGTAGTGTGTGCCCAAGCACAAATTCAAGCCAATCCAATTCTAGTGATGTGCTAATCCACCCTTAAAGTGATAGTCATAAAATTGAGTTATACAATTTTTGTTTAATTTCCATTGAAATGGGAGGAAGATCATGGATTCATAGGACTAAAGTGTATGAATACCTTTGAATCTTAACAAAACCTATGTGAATGGTGGTAAAATTATGAAAGGGATATACGCATAGATTCACCCCTCCTCTAATATATTAGAAGTTGCACTAAATAGTGTTTGGCATCATTCAGGTATGGAGCCTATTTAGAATACTCGTTGTGGGTTTAAGTGGACACTTAGGTCAAAAATAATCATACTATTAATGTACTCAAAACTCTAAGCACTTAAATGAAACCACGAAATAGAAATAAAATCGAGTTGTAGATGTTTATCTCAAAATTCTCTAAGGTCTATAGTAAATCTTGTATAGGTTACCCCACATTGACTAGATAGTAAAACTGTTTCATGACTACATAAAGGCAACTACCCAACGATGGTTGCAGGCTCACCGTTAGTGGCGATGGTGGTGTATGTATTCTCAATTATTAGTACAACAATAGTGGTGGCCTTCCAAGGCCACTATATGGCTAGTTCCTTTTATCAAAACTTATATTGAGGTCGATTCCTCTATTCCCAATTTTTAAGCCTCAAAGGAATTGTGATTTGATATCAAGAAGGATAACTATTCATGCATGGTAATTCTAAGCTTAACCACTTTTAAACACGTAGAAAGTTTTGCATCACTTGACTTTACCATGGTATAAAGTATTTATAGGGTTTAAGCTTCTAATACCCAATTCTAGTATGAATTAAAGTAACCTATGCTCATTAACTCAACATGGTCGATTATTTGAAATAAACATAGTATAAGTGAAGGTATCAGACCTGGTCATTTGCTCCAAAATTTTTTATTCACCTCTTGAGCTTGTCCAAGCCTTCCTTCTACTAAGCTCCTTTCTAGGCTTCGTGCTTGTCTCTCTCTAAAACTAGAGTTTTCTAGTTTTTTATTCACCCATAGGTGAAGAGCATACTCCCTATACGCTTCCTATAACTTTCCTAGATGCCCTTTCTTCACAAAGTGTCCTCTATTTATAGGACACTTCTCCACTCATGGGCCAAATAGTGGCCATATTATAATAATATTAAAAATATGCCTTGGACCCATTATGACTCATCATAATCAATAGTAGAAAAAGGGTCCACAAGAGATAATGTGAGTGTCCTTATTTTTGTTTTGTGTCCTTTCCCATGGGAACAAATATAAAACTAATACTATTAAGGCATATAATGAATACAAATCTAGAACTATTATTGATAGGGTAAGGGATCTCCCTTTTAATTTCCACCATATAGGGAAGCCATATGGGTACTTCCCAATAGGTAGGATAGTTCATATAATATTTAAAAATTCTATAGTCCTTTTAAGTCCCATCTAAATTGGTTCCACTATGTTGTTTACACATAATTTACTATGTAATTTTGCAAAATATAATTCATCAAATTTATCTTTCACAATACCTCATAATTAATTTCCAATTAATTATTTTCTCTAAAAGATAATTAATATTTTCCTTTTCCTCATAAAATCATTTTATTAGAATTTTTGTAGGATTATTTAGGGTCTATGCCCCTTTTATTAGGCATTAATTGATTCTCAAGATCAATTAATATCATTTAAATAAGGTAGGAGGGTAACGAGTCATGACAATGGTGGCTTGGGGATAGAAGAGCAATAGTAAGTTCAGTCACATACCCTTGGGATTAGTATTTTGAGGACTCCATCACCATTCACAGTTTCCTAGAAAAAATAGAAGATAGGGAGGTGAGCCTATAATATAATAGCATATATCATAAGACACCTAGAGTTGTATGATTTAGAGAAATGTGTCAAGACTTACATTACAAATTATAGTTTGAGAGTCCTAACCTAATTTCAAAATAAGCTTTTATTTTCCAATTGATTCTTCAGCTAACAAAAGACTTTGAATACGAGGAGGAGCATTATATGACTCTTGAACAACTCAAACCAATTAATGATATCTATAAGTTTTTAAAGGAAAATTAGAAAGGTAAAAGTTTTTGCAAGAACCAAAGAACTTGGAAATTTCATGAAAATATCTAGAGATTCAAAGGGAAGATTTATTAAGATTATTGAACTTGACACAAATTGCCAAAGAAACATTAATAAGAATTCGGAAACTTCTAAGTTAAAAGAAACTAAAATTGTAATCCAAACATCTACAAATTTTACATCATCAACAAAATAGATTGAATTCCTAGAACAAGACCCCAAAACATATCTACTACCCAAACTAGATATTGATGACCATATAGATCCCTCATCTATCTTTTCTAAACCTATATTTGGTCCAATTCTTGAAATCCTATCTTCAATCATGGCTGATCAAGCTAGTGAACATTGGGAAGTAAATGGAAGAGAAAAAATTTAAAGGAATAATGATCATGGATAAGTAGAAAATTAAATGGGGGTAGGCAAAGAAAGCCTTTTTCCTTCCTAATTCCTTCTTTTGAAAATAGGCTAACAAGGGAACCAAAACCTTTATCTATTGTTGTTTTACCTACCTTCTATGGGAAACCACATGAGGATCCTAATGCATTTCTCTTTGAATTTGAAGTGGTATGCCAAGCCTACTTTTACACCACTTATGAGAAAAAATTAATATTGTTTCCTTCTAAACTTAGGGATGTAGCCTTAATATGGTTTATGGATCTAGGAAAAAGTGTTTGTAACCGATGGGATGGATAACATAGATTAAAAGACATATTCCTTGAAATATACCAATATTATTGTAGAGTTAGGGATAAGAAAGCTGATTTATTTTGTATGAATAAAAAATATGATGAATCCCTTGAATATTATCTTGATATATTCTAGTTTGTGGGATCAAGAGTAAACATTGAATTGGATGAAGAAATTCAAAAATAATTTTTTCTTAAAGGACTAAAGGAAGATGTCCTTGGCATACTAAACGTTATGAAAAAGGGTAATATTCATTAGATGGGAAATATTTGCAAGAAATATTCAAGAAATAAGCCATTAAGAAGTAATATGTACCCATCATCAAGAGGGGGAGTAATAAGAGCTGAATTTGGTAATATGCTAGAGAGTCTTGTTGTGATCCACAACACACCCCAAAATTGGGGACCCCCCCTTTTTGCTCTTTCAAAAAAAAGCACCCGCGCGGCATGAAAAAAAAAAAAAAAAAAAAAAAAAATATCCCGAGGGGGGAGAGAGGGGCGCGGCCCCGCCCGCCCCCCACCCCCGGCCGGGGGGGGGCCCGGTCGCGGCGACCGGCCCCTCCCCCGCGCGAAGAAAGAAGAAAGAGGGCGGCGACTTTCTCTCCGTCGGCCGCCTCGGAATAAGAGAAGGAACGGTCGGGGGGGGGGGCGGGGGGGCGGGGGGAAAAGGGGAGGGGGGGGGGGTGGGGGGGGGGGGGGCCGGCCGGGGAAAAGGAGGAAGGGGGCGGGGGCGGGGGGGGGGGGGGGGGCGGCCCCGGAGAGGGGTGGGGGGGGCGGGGGGGTGGGGGGGGGGCGCGGCGCGGGGGGGGAGGGGGGGTGCGTGGCAGGGTGGGGGGGGGGGGGGGGGGGGCGGGGTGAAAAGGGGGGGGGCCGGGATGGGGGGGGGGCGGGGGCGGGGGCGGGGTGATGGGGGGGGGTCGGGGGCCCGGGGCGCCGCCGCGCCCCCGGGCGCGCGGGGGGGGAGGGGGGAAAGGAGAGGGAAACGGGGGCGGGGTCGGGCAAACACCCCCCGCCCGCGAACCGGACAAAAAAAACAAAAAAACAAATCCAATCAGCGGGGGGGAGCGAGGGGA
>JAQPPZ010004103.1:85000-99778 GCA_028583015.1 Wollemia nobilis
GGGGGGGGGGGGGGGGGGGGGGGGGGGGGGGGGGTGGGGGGGGGGGTGGGTTGTTTGTGGGGGGGGGGGGGGGGGGGGGGGGGGGGGGGGGGGGGGGGGGGGGGGGGGGGGGGGGGGGGGGGGGGGGGGGGGGGGGGGGGGGGGGGGGGGGGGGGGTGGTGTGGGGTGGGGGGGTTGTTGTGTGGGGGTGTTTTTGTTGGTGGGGTGGGTTGGGGTGGTGGGGGTGTGGGTTGGGGGGGGGGGTTGGGGGGGGGGTTTTTTTGGGGGGCGGGGGGGGGGGGGGGGGGGGGGGGGGGGGGGGGGGGGGGTGGGGGGGGGGGGGGGGGGGCGGCTGGGGGGGGGGGGGGGGGGGGGGGGGGGGGGGGGGGGGGGGGGGGGGGGGGGGGGGGGGGGGGGGGGGGGGGGGGGCCGGGGGGGGGGGCCGGGGGGTTCTGTGTTGGGCGGGGGGCGGGGGGGGGCGGGGGGGGGGGGGGGGGGGGGGGGGGGGGGGGGGGGGGGGGGGGGGGGGGGGGGGGGGGGGGGGGGGGGGGGGGGGGGGGGGGGGGGGGGGGGGGGGGGGGGGGGGGGGGGGGGGGGGGGGGGGGGGGGGGGGGGGGGGGGGGGGGGGGGGGGGGGGGGGGGGGGGGGGGGGGGGGGGGGGGGGGGGGGGGGGGGGGGGGGGGGGGGGGGGGGGGGGGGGGGGGGGGGGGGGGGGGGGCGGGGGGGGGGGGGGGGGGGGGGGGGGGGGGGGGGGGGGGGGGGGGGGGGGGCGGGGGGGGGGGGGGGGGGGGGGGGGGGGGGGGGGGGGGGGGGGGGGGGGGGGGGGGGGGGGGGGGGGGGGGGGGGGGGGGGGGGGGGGGGGGGGGGGGGGGGGGGGGGGGGGGGGGGGGGGGGGGGGGGGGGGGGGGGGGGGGGGGGGGGGGGGGGGGGGGGGGGGGGGGGGGGGGGGGGGGGGGGGGGGGGGGGGGGGGGGGGGGGGGGGGGGGGGGGGGGGGGGGGGGGGGGGGGGGGGGGGGGGGGGGGGGGGGGGGGGGGGGGGGGGGGGGGGGGGGGGGGGGGGGGGGGGGGGGGGGGGGGGGGGGGGGGGGGGGGGGGGGGGGGGGGGGGGGGGGGGGGGGGGGGGGGGGGGGGGGGGGGGGGGGGGGGGGGGGGGGGGGGGGGGGGGGGGGGGGGGGGGGGGGGGGGGGGGGGGGGGGGGGGGGGGGGGGGGGGGGGGGGGGGGGGGGGGGGGGGGGGGGGGGGGGGGGGGGGGGGGGGGGGGGGGGGGGGGGGGGGGGGGGGGGGGGGGGGGGGGGGGGGGGGGGGGGGGGGGGGGGGGGGGGGGGGGGGGGGGGGGGGGGGGGGGGGGGGGGGGGGGGGGGGGGGGGGGGGGGGGGGGGGGGGGGGGGGGGGGGGCCCGGGGGGGGGTGGGGTTTGGTTTTTGTGGTTGCTTTTTTTGTGGTTTTTGTGTTTGTGTTGGTGGTTTTGGGTGTTTTTGTTTGGGTTGTGGTGTGGGTGGGGGGTGTGTTTGGGTGATGGGGGGTTTGTTGGGTTTGTCGTGTGGGGTGTTTGGGGTGTGGGTTGTGTTGTTTTGGTTTTTTTTTTTTTTTTGTTTTTTTTTTTTTTTTTTTTTTTTTTTTTTATGTTTATTTTTTTTTTTTTTTTTTTATTTATTATTTATTTTTTTTATTTTTATATTTTTTATTTTTATTGGTTGAGTATGTATTTGTGGGAAGTTTTTTTTTAGGGTGGTGGGGCATTGTTGTGGGGGTGTTTTTTTTGGGTGGGGTGTGTGGGGTGGGTGGGGGGGGTGGGGTGGGGGGGGGGGGGGAGGGGGGGGGGGGGGGGGGGGAGTCTCAAAACCGATTCATTGAGTACATTACCAACATCTCTTGACATCATGGACAAGAAATAAAAAGAGCAAAACATTGAAGAAATATATTATCAAAGATGTAGAAAGAGACACAACTTGAGGGAATGCCCTCTCAACAATACAAACATTTCTAATATCTCTGCTTGTTGTAAAATTTGTGACAAGAACCATAATATCAAAAATTGTAAATATATTTTAGCTATAAAAATTGTTATAAAAGAACCTAAGGTTAAATAAGAAAAATATGTTTATTTTATAACTCAAAGAATTAACGATCTATTTAATGGTCCACCTAGTTTTTTAAACTATAACTATTCCAACCAACAAAGACCTAATTATTGACAAAATGCTCCAAGTTGAATAAATTGGAATCAATCTAATAAAGATTGGAACATGCCTCCCTGGGCTTAATTCATTTCCAATCCATATGGAAATTCACCTCCATGGATGGTAAGACAAAATAAAAATGCATCTAATTGGAATATGAGTGGCCAACACAATTAGACAGGACCTAGCTAGTCTCAAGGGTAGCCCCAACAACAAAAATTTCAAAATCAATTTAGGGGGCAAGCACCTCAAAATTAGCCTCAAAATAGACTCCTTCCACCTCCAAATAATGTAAACAATCCTCCTAAGCAACCAAATTTACTTGCTCAACCAGTGCCTAATCCTAATAATAACAAGAATGTTCAACAAGTCTACGAAATTAATGAGATATGTTCAATATTTGTGGTACTTTGCCAACATATTCAATTAAGATATAAAAAAATATTGGACAATACTAGAGCTACTCTCATAGAAATTGAAGAACCCCTTAAATATTTGTTCAAAAAAGTAAACAGAGATGAAAGGCCTAAATAAGAGGTGGAAGTTTTACTAAACAAATTCTAGCAAAACAAAAAGAGATCCAAATTCCTCAAAGGAAAGGAATGGAAATACCATTTTCTAAAATACTAGAAATATCAAAGGAACCATCTAAACCAGCTTTCAATTTCCTTCAAGAATTAGAAAATATTGCTATTAAAATTCCTCTTTTACAAGTTATCAAGGATATTCCTATCTATTCCAAATTAATTATGAACATATGAACAAATTTTGGAAGAAAAAAAAAAATAATGAATCTCAAACCATTCAAGTTATTGGAAAATTGTATGAGATAATGACTAGTGGTAGGTTATTACCAAAATATCTAGATCTTCGAGTACCTATGCTCATAGTTCACATTGGTAAAATAGCCTTACATAATGTTTTGGTTAATTTAGGAGTTGTTATTAATGTCATGACCAAGGAAACCGTAGAATATTTAGGAGTACACAAATTACAACTAAATTCTATAGTACTCCAACTCGCAAATAGGTCTACTATCAAACTAGAAGGAAAACTAGATGTTATAGTATTTGTAAGTTCTTGGGAATACCCTATAGACTTTGTAGTCTTACAACCCAAGAAGAAGTTAGGGGGACACCTCTTAATTCTAGGATACCCATGGCTTGCAATAGTTGATGCCTACATTAGCTACATATCTGAAAACATGATAGCAAGAATGCTAAAGACCTTAGCCTATTTCTTGAATCAACATTAGATAGAAATTTTTCAAAACAACTATGGTATGATTTCTCTCATGATTTGGATGATATCCAAACCTTATCAATCAATATCCTGAGTGAACACCTATAAAAATAAATTGAGGGACCATTGTCATTGCTACTAGAAGCTCAAAAGGAAGATCAAGGTCAAGATAATAGTTGTTTATCTAAAATTACTATGGCCAATAATGAAGCTAGTACAAGTCAAACTCAGAAATTGATACCTTACAAATATCATTTAAATATTCTTGAATATGAATTTATTGGAATAGATGCAAATACTAAAATATGTAAACAGATAGACATCACACCTAGAGAGACTTTGTATATTAGTAATGAGATTACAAGCATACAAGAATCACAATTGATAGATGTGCTTACGAAGCATCAACTAGCATTTGCATGGAACTGTGAGGATATGAAAGGAATACATCCAAATATTTGTACCCATCACATATTTATTCCAGAAGGTTGCCATTCAATAAGACAATCCCAAAGAAGATTGAATCCACCTATGAAAGATGTAGTTTAGAAAGAAATCATTAAACTCTTAAATGCATAATTTATATATCCAATTTTTGATAGCCAATGGGTATCACCATTAGTAATAGTCCATAAAAATAATGGTAAATGGAGGATTTGTGTGGATTACAAGGAATTTAATAAAGTGACAAAGAATGACTATTTTCCCTTACCATTCATTGATCAAGTTCTTGATACCTTGGCTGAAAAAAAATGTTTTTGATTTTTGGATGGTTTTAGTGGGTACAATAAAGTTTCCATAGGTGAAAAGGATTAGGAAAAGATAAGTTTCAGATGTCCTTTAGGAACCTATGCTTATAAAGTCATACCTTTTGGATTATGCAATGCACCTTCCAAATTTTAAAGGGTTATCTTAGCTATTTTTGTTGATTTAATTAAGGAATGTGTAGAAGTCTATATGGATGACTTCACAGTCTACGATAACAAATTTGGAAAAACTCTATAAAGTTTACAAAACGTTTGGTTATGCAAACCTCTATTGATTCTTGAAAAATATTTATGATGTGAGAGGAGGGGACTTTTTAGGAAGGTGTTAAAGTAGTCTTTAAATGTAAAAAAAAGTAAGGAGAGACTTAGAATGAAGAACTACCATACCGATCAAAAAAGAGAAGATAAAGAACAAGGCCAATCCTAAGGGGAAATGGAAATGCCCTTTCCTGGATGCAGAGAGGGCAATACTACAAAAGATAAAGAAAAAAACCTAAGTCGAAAAATAAAAAGACTAAAAAAGAACATAAAATACTAAAAGAATAAAGAACAAATAGGAGGTAGAGTGGTTAGGTGTATTCTCTTATTGCAAGAATTTAGTGTCACAATTATAGACAAAGTAGGTAAGGATAAGGTAGATCTGTATCTGTGAAAATCTTTGATGATAAATTAATCCCAGACATCTTCTATAATAAAAAAAGGAAGTAAAAGGAAACAAGACGAAAAAAAAGAAACAGGAGCACAAAAAGAAAATAACAAGAATGGAAGTAGGAACCAGAAAAAACAAAAGAAAAAAAAAAAGAAGAAAAAAAAGGAAACAAACCACGACAACACCCAAAACAATGCATGCAACAAGAAAAAAAACCCAAGAAAACACAAAAAAAAACAGAACAAAACAACGGACAAGCAACAACCAAACACAACGGAAAAGGAGAAACCAGACAAAGAAACGAAAAAAGAAAAAAGAAGACGAACTAACAAAAAAAAACAAGAAAACACAGAAATGAGAAGCACCAAAAAAGACAAACCTGACAGATGAAAAAAAAAAAAAAAAAAAAAAAAAAAAGCCAAAAAAAAAAAAAAAGACAAAAAAAACCAAAAAGTAAAAACAACAAAACAATAAAACAGGAAACAAAAAAACCAAAAAGTAAGTCATTTAAGCACCTAATTTAAATATAATACCAACAAAAAATAAAGAAAAATCAAGAAAGAAAAAACACCCAGCAAAACAAAAAGAAAAGGGAATACAATCAGACAGGACCTAGTTGGTCTCAAGGGTAGCCCCAACAATAAAACTTTCAAAATCAATTTAGGGGGCAAACACCTCAAAATCAGCCTCAAAATAGACTCCTTCCACCTCCAAATAATGTAAACAATCCTCCTAAGCAACCAAATTTACTTGCTCAACCAATGCCTAATCCTAATAATAACAATAATGTTCAACAAGTCTACGAAATTAATGAGATATGTTCAATATTTGTGGTACTTTGCCAACATATTCAATTAAGATCTAGAAAAATATTGGACAATACTAGAGCTACTCTCATAGAAATTAAAGAACATCTTAAATATTTGTTAAAAAAAGTAAACAGATATGAAATGCCTAAAGAAGAGGTGGAAGTTTTACTAAACAAATTCTAGCAAAACAAAAAGAGTTCCAAATTCCTAAAAGGAAAGGAATGGAAATACCATTTCTTAAAATACTAGAAATACCAAAGGAACCATCTAAACCAGCTTTCAATTTCCTTCAAGAATTAGAAAATATCACTATTAAAATTCCTCTTTCACAAGTTATAAAGTATATTCCTATCTATTCCAAATTAATTATGAACATATGAACAAATTTTGGAAGAAAAAAAATAATGAATCTCAAACCATTCAGGTTATGGGACAATTGTATGAGATAATGACTAGAGGTAGGTTAATACCAAAATATCTAGATCTTCGAATACCTATGCTCATAGTTCACATTGGTAAAATAGTCTTACACAATGTTTTGGTTGATTTAGGAGTTTCTATTAATGTCATGACCAAGGAAACAATAGAATATTTAGGAGTACACAAATTACAACCAAATTCTATAGTACTCCAACATGCAGATAGGTCTACTATCAAACCAGAAGGAAAGCTAGAAGATGTTATAGTATTTGTAAGTTCTTGGGAATACCCTATAGAATTTTTAGTCTTACAACCCAAGAAGAAGTTAGGGGGACACCTCTTAATTCTAGGATACCCATGGCTTGCAATAATTGATGCATACATTAGCTACATATATGAAAACATGACTGCAAGAACACTAAAGACCTTAGCCTATTTTTTGAATCAACATTAGATAAAAAATTTCCAAAACAACTATGGTATGATTTATTTCATGATTTGTATGATATCCAAACCATATCAATCAATATCCTGAGTGATCACCTACAAAAATAAATTGAGGAACCATTATCATTGCTACTAGAATATCAAAAGGAAGATCAAGGTCAAGATAATAGTTGTTTATCTAAACTTACTATGGCTAATAATGAAGCTAGTACAAGTCAAACTCAAAAATTGATACCTTAAAAATATCATTTAAATCTTCTTGAATATGAATTGATGGGAATAGATGCAAATACTAAAACTTGTAAACAGATAGACATCACACCTAGAAAGACTTCGAATATTAGTAATGAGATTACAAGCATACAAGAATCACAATTGATAGATGTGCTTACAAAGCATCAACTAGAATTTGCATGGAACTGTGAGGATATGAAAGGAATACATCCAAATATTTGTACCCATCACATATTTATTCCAGAATTTTGCCATTCAATAAGACAATCCCAAAGAAGATTGAATCTACCTATGAAATACATAGTTTAGAAAGAAATCATTAAAATATTTAATGCATAATTTATATATCCAGTTTTTGATAGCCAATGGGTATCACCATTAGTAATAGTCCATAAAAATAATGGTAAATGGAGGATTTGTGTGGATTAAAAGGAATTTAATAAAGTGACAAAGAAGGACTATTTTCCCTTACCATTCATTGATCAAGTTCTTGATACCTTGGCTGAAAAAAATGTTTTTGATTTTTGGATGGTTTTAGTGGGTACAATCAAGTTTCCATAGGTAAAAAGGATTAGGAAAAGATAACTTTCAGATGTCCTTTAGGAACCTATGCGTATAAAGTCATACCTTTTGGATTATGCAATGCACCATCCAAATTTTAAAGGGTTATCTTAGTTATTTTTGCTGATTTAATTAATGAATGTGTAGAAGTCTATATGGATGACTTCACAGTCTACGATAACACCTTTGAAGAAACTCTATCAAGTTTACAAAAAGTTTTGGTTAGATGCCAAGAACAAAACCTCTCATTTATTCATGAAAAATATTTTATGATGATGAGAGGAGTTATTATTTTAGGACATTACATATTTGAGGAACGTGTTAAAGTAGATCCTACAAAAATTCAAGTTATCCAATCTCTCCAACGTCCAAAAACACAAAAAAATGTAAGGATCTTCTTAGGACATGCAAGAACTACCATAGATCCATTAAATATTTTAGCAAAGTTACTACTCCTATGCTTAAATTTTAACCAAAGAAAGTGAATTTAATTGGAATGAAGCATGTCAGGAATCTTTTTAAGTTATAAAGAACAAATTGACTACTAATCCAATCCTAAGGGGACCAAATTAGAAATTACCCTTTCATATACATTGTGATGCTTAAGGATATGCAATAGGGACAGTACTACAAAAGATAAATAAAAATATACCTTATGATATCTATTATGTGAGTAGAAATTTGCATGGGGCTGAACTTAACTACATAGTTACTAAAATAGAGTTCTTAGTTGTAGTCCATGCTATTAATAAATTCAAATATTACATAACAAGGTATGAAGTATTTATTCACATTGATCACTCTACCATAAAATACTTAATGAATAAAGAAACAATAGGAGATAGAGTGGTTAGGTGTCTTCTCTTATTACAAGAATTTAGTGTCACAATTATAGACAAAGTAGGTAAGGATAATGATATTGCAGATCATTTATCTCGTATGAAAATCTTTGATGATGATGAGTTAATTCTTGATAATTTCCTATATGAGCATTTGTTTGCTCTCTCTGTTTTCACTCCTTGGTATACTGATATTATAAATTATTTATTAATAGGAAAAATACCTCAAAATTTTACACCGCATGAGTGTAGAAAACTAATACATAAGAGTACCCCTTATATGTGGATTAATTTAGTGTTGTTCAAATCTTACCCTGACCAAGTAATTAGGATATGTGTGCAAGAATAATATGTATATTGCATCATTCATGCAGCACATGAAAAACAATGTGGAGGCCATTATTTCACCCAAAGAATATCAAGTAAAATGCTTCAAGCTAGTTACTTTTGGCATACTATGAATAAATATACCTATAAATTTGTTGATAGATGTGATGCTTGTCAAAGGGCTAGTAAACCTACACCTTCAATGGAGATGCCTTTGGTACCACAAATAATGTTTAAACCATTCGAGAAATGGGGAATTTATTTATTTAGACAAATAGAGCCTCCAAGTGTAGGCAATAAACACATGCTTGTGTGTATAGATTATGTCACAAAGTGGGTTGAAGTAAAAGTCTTGTCATGGGCACAAGCTGAGTTGGTAGTTTATTTCTTTAGGAAAACATCATGCAATGCTTTGGAGTACCAAGAGAACTAGTTTCAGATCATGGATCCCAATTTCTCTCCAAAGTAATCAAACATTTTTTTTAAATATATCAAATAAAATACAAAAAACTTCACCATATCACTCTCAAGCTAATGGAAAAATAGAAGTTACAAATAGATAACCTAAAAATATCATTACAAAAATTGTAGTTGTTAATAGGGTTGACTGGACAAAAATATTAAAAGACATTGTATGGGCATATAATGCAACTTGGAAAACTAACATAGGATTGTCACCTTATGAAATGGTCTATGGAAGCAAGCTATTATGCCTATTGAATTTGATATAGAAACTCTTCGTATAACAATACAACTTGACATGAACTTAGATCAAGCACAAAAAGATATATTGGAAAAATTAAATATTCTAGATGAAAGAAGACAAGAGGTATTACACATGACTGAATTAACTCAACAACATAGGAAAAAATGGTATGATAAATACATTGTACCATAAAAATTTCATCCAGGATATTGGGCCTTGTTATTTGACTCTCACTACCAAGATTTTCAAGATAAGTTAAGGACAAGATGGCTAGGCCCCTATGATATTGAGGAAATATTTGGGAATTGTACAATTAAACTTTAGCCTATAGATGATTCAACAAGAATATTACTAGTAAATGAGCAAAGGATTAAACTCTACAATATGCCATTATCTAAATAATAATTCATACACCAACTTAAGCAATTAGTTGATTTATAGTGCATTTCTTAATGTAATCAATTATTAATGAATAACAACCTCTTTTTCCTTTCAAAAAAATAAAAAACAAGAATTTATATATAAGAATAATAGTTATAAAAATATATATATCTATATATATACCACTTGGCAAATGAAAGAAGATTATCATGAAAAATCACTCTTTAAATATACTTCCTTTGTTTCATAATGGAGTTTTAATATCTACAATGTTTTCATATTGAGGGAACCAAAAATTATCTCTATTGTTGCTTTACCTACTTTCCATGGGAAACCACATGAGGATCCTAATGCATTTATCTTTGAATTTGAAGTGGTATGCCAAGCGTAGTTTTACACCACTAATAAGAAAAAATTAATATTCTTTCCTGCAACACTTAAGGATGTAGCCTTAACATGGTTTATGGGTCTAGGAGAAAGTGTTTGCAACTGATGGGATGGAGAAGGCATATTAAAATACATATTCCTTAAAATATACCAGGATTATTATAGAGTTAAGGATACAAAATCCAAGTTATTTTGTATGAATAAAAAATATGATGAATCCCTTGAATATTATCTTGAGAGATTCTAGTTTGTCGGATCAAGAGTAAACATTGAATTGGATGAAGAAATTCAAAAATAATTTTTTCTTAAAGGGCCAAAGGAAGATGTCCTTGATATACTAAACCTTATCGAAAATAGGGATATTCATCAAATTGGACTAGAAGAAATTATAAATATTTGCAAGAATTACTCAAGAAATAAGCCATTAAGAAGTAATACGTACCCATCATCAAGAGGGAGAGTAATAAGAGCTGAAATTGGTAATATGCTAGAGAGTCTCAAAACATATTTATTAAGTACATTAACAACATCTCTTGACCTCATGGATAAGAAATAAAAATAAAAAAAATTGAATAAATATATTTTCACAAATGTAGAAATAAACACAACTTGAGGGAATGCCTTTTAATATTAAAACATTTCTAACATCTCTGCTTGTTGTAAAAATTGTGACAAGAACCATAATACCAAAAATTGTAAATATATTTCAGCTATCAAAACTGCTATAAAGAACCTAAGGTTGAATAAGCAAAATATGTTTATTTTATAACTCAAAGAAGTAATGGTCCATTTAATGGTCCACCTAATTTATTAAACTATAACTATTCCAACCAATAAATACCTAATTATTGATCAAAAGCTCCAAGTTGGATGAATTGGAATCAATCTAATCAATGTTAGAACACGTCTCCTTGGGCTTAATTTATGTCCTATCCATATGGAAATTCACCTCCATGGATGGTAGGACAAAATCAAAATGCATCTAATTGGAATATGAGTGGCCAATACAATCAGACAGGACCTAGTTGGTCTCAAGGGTAGCCCCAACAATAAAACTTTCAAAATAAATTTAGGGTGCAAACACCTCAAAATAGACTCCTTCCACCTCCAAATAATGTAAACAATCCTCCTAAGTAACCACATTTACTAGATTAACCAGTGCCTAATCCTAATAATAAAAATAATGTTCAACAAGTCTATGAAACTAATGAGACATGTTCAATATTTGTGGTACCTTGCCAATAAATTCAATTAAGATCTAAAAGAATACTGGACAATACTAGAGCTACTCTCACAAAAATTGAAGAACCTCCTAAATATTTGTTCAAAAAATTAAATAGAGAGGAAAGGCCTAAAGAAGAGGCGAAATATTTACTAGAAAAAAATCTAGAAAAACAAAAGGAGATCCAAATTCCTCAAATAAAATTAATGGAAATACCATTTTCTAAAAGACTAGCAATACCAAAAGAACCATCTAAAACTAGATTTCAATTTCCTTCAAGAATTAGGAAATGTCACTATTAAAATTCCTATTTTGCAAGATATCAAGGATATTCATATCTATTCCAAATTAATCAAGAACGTATACACAAATTTTGTAAGGAAAAATAAGAATGAAGCTCAAACCATTCAAGTTGTTGAATAATTGTATGAGATAATGACTAGAGGTAGGTTATTACCAAAATATATAGATCCTCGAATACCTATGCTCATAGTTCACCTTGGTAAAATAGCCTTACACAATGTTTTGGTTGATTTAGGAGTTGTTATTAATGTCATAACCAAGGAAATAATAGAATATTTAGGAGTACACAAATTACAACCAAATTATATAGTACTCCAACTCATAGATAGGTCTACTATCAAACCAGAAGGAAAACTAGAAGATGTTATAGTATCTGTAAGTTCATGGGAATACCCTATAGAAATTTATAGTCTTACAACACAAGAAGAAGATAGGGGGAGATCCCTTAATTCTAGGATTCCCATGGCTTGCAATAGTTGATGTGTACATTAGCTATATATCCAAAAACATGACTATTTTTGACGGCAACAACACTAAATATCTTAGCCTATTCCTGAATAAATATTAGATAGAGATTTTCCAAAATAACTATGGTATGATTTCCCTCGTGATTTGGATGATATCCAAACCTTATCAATCAATGTCCCGGGTGAACATCTACAACAAGAAATTTAAGTACCATTATCATTGCTAGTAGGAGATCAAAAGGAAGATCAAGGTCAAGATAATAGTTGTTTATATAAACCTACTATGGCCAATAATGAAGCTAGTACAAGTCAAACTCAGAAATTGATACCTTATTAATATCATTTAAATCTTCTTGAACATGAAATTATGGAGATAGACGCAAATACTAAATATTGTAAACATATAGACATCACACCTAGCACTTCGAATATTAGTAATGATATTACAAGCATACACGAATCACAATTGATATATGCGCTTACGAAGCATCAACTAGAATTTTCATGGAACTATGAGGATATGAAAGGAATACATCCAAATATTTGTACCCATCACATATTTATTCCATAATATTACCATTCAGTAAGACAACCCAAAATAATATTGAATCCACCTATGAAAGATGTAGTTTAATAATAAATCATTAAACTCTTAAATGCATGATTTATATATCCAATTTTTGATAGCCAAAGGGTGTCACCATTAGTAATAGTCCCTAAAAAGAATGGTAAATGGAGAATTTATGTGGATTATAGGGAATTGAATAAAGTGACAAAGAAATACTATTTCCCCTTACCATTTATTGATCAAGTTCTTGATACCTTAGCTAGGAAGAAATATTTTTTCTTTTTGGATGGTTTTAGTGGGTACAATCAAGTTTCCATAGTTGAAAATGATTAGGAAGAGATAAAATTCACATGTCCTTTAGGCACATATGCTTATAAAGTCATACCTTTTGTATTATGAAATGCACCTTCCAATTTTTAAAAGGCTATCATAGCTATTTTTTCTAATTTAATTAATGAATGTGTAGAAGTCTATATGGATGACTTCATAGTCTACAATAACACCTTTGAAGAAAGTCTATCAAGTTTACAAAAAGTTTTGGTTAGATGCCAAGAACAAAACCTCTCCTTGATTCATGAAAAATATTTCATGATGATGAGAGGAGGCATTATTTTAGGATATTACATATTTGAGGAAGGTCTTAAAGTAGATACTACAAAAATCCATGTTATCCAATCTCTCCAACCTCCAAAAGTACAAACAAAGGTAAGGATATTCCTAGGACATGCAAGATACAACCATAGATCCATTAAAAATTTCAACAAAGTTACTGCTCCTATGCTTATTTCTTAACCAAAGAAAATGAATTTAATTGGACTGAAGCATGTAAGGAAGCTTTTGAAGTTATAAAGAACAAATTGACTAATGCTCCAATCCTAAGGGGACCAAATTGGGAATTGCCCTTTCATATACATTGTGATGCTTAAGGATATGCAATAGGGGAAGTACTATAAAAGATAGACAAAAAATACCTTATGATATCTATTATGTGAGTAGAAATTTTCATGGGGCTGAACTTAATTGCATAGTTACTAAAATAGTGTTATTACTTGTAGTCCATGATATTAATAAATTCAAACATTACATAATAGGGTATGAAGTATTTATTCACACTGATCACTCTGCCATAAAATACTTAATGAATAAAGCTACAATAGGAGGTAGAGTGGTTAGGTGTATTCTCTTATTGCAATAATTTAATGTCACAATTATAGACAAAGTAGGTAAGTATAATGACATTGTAGATCATTTATCTCGTATGCAAATCTTTGATGATGATGAGTTAATTCCTGATAATTTCTTGGATGAACATTTGTTTTCTCTCTCTATTTTCACTCCTTGGTATTCTGATATTATAAATTATTTAGTAACAGGAAAAATACCTCAAAATTTTACACCGCATGGGTGTATATTACTAATACATTAGAGTGCCTCTTATATGTGGATTAATGTAGTCTTGTTCAAATTTTACCTTGACTAAGTAATTAGGAGATGTGTGCAAGAAGAATATGTATATGACATAATTCAGGAAGCACATGAAAAACCATGTGGAGGCCATTATTTCATTCAAAGAACACCATCAAGCTAGTTAATTTTGGTGTACTATGAATAAATATACCTATAAATTTGTTGATAGATGTGATTCTTGTCAAAGGGCTAGTAAACCTACACCTTCAATGGATATGCCTTTGGTACCACAAATAATGTTTAAACCATTAGAGAAATGGGGAATTTATTTTTTTGGACCAATAGACCCTCCAAGTGTAGGTAGAAAATACATACTTGTGTGTAAATATTATGTCACAAAGTGGGTTGAAGTAAAAGCCTTGCCACGGGTACAAGCTGAGCTGGTAGCTAATTTTATTTATGAAAACATCATGCAATGCTTTGGAGTACCTAGAGAACTAGTTTCAGATCATGGGCCCCAAATTCTCTCCAAAGTAATCAAACATTTTTTTGAAATCTATAAAATAAATAGAAAAAATTCACCATATCACCCTCAATCTAATGGAAAAGTAAAAGTTACAAATAGAGAACTTGAAAAGATCATTACAAAAACTGTAGTTGTTAATAGGGTTGATTGGACAAAAATATTAAAAGAATTTGTATTGGTATATAATACAACTTGGAAAACTACCACAAGAGTATTACCTTATGAAATGGTCTATGGAAAGAAAGCTATTATGCCTATTGAATTTGAGATAGAAACTCTTCGTACAATGATACAATTTGACATGAAATTGGATCAAGCACAAAAATCTAGATTGGAAAAATTAAATATTCTAGATGAA